>JARHVA010001044.1:2720000-2807500 GCA_037957365.1 Torreya grandis | reverse complement strand
AACCTCAACCATTTTATATCTTACATGGGTTTATCCTTTCTCCCTACCACATCCACCATTGAAGGTAACTCATTATGGTGTAATGTTTCTCAATAAAAATCAATCATTCCATTTCCCATGACTAAATATACAAAAAATTATGATCTTCCCATTTATGATGAACCTAACATGATAGAGGATCCTACAAAATACAATTAAAGATTGAACAAACATCCTCGTGATGATATTCCCATTTATGATGATCCTAGCACAATAGAGGATTATATAAAAGACATTTATAACATGGAAAAATATCCTTTGGATGATTTTACCATTCCTTACATTTTTCACATGATTGAAAATCACTATAACTATTTTTCCATCTATAATGACACTTATATAATGGGAAAAGTTGATGATCCTCCCATTTTCAACACTTTTAGCATATAAAAAACATTTAAATTATTTTCCCATTAATTAAAATTCTCACATGATTGAAAATCATTAATACATTTTTTCCATCCATAAGGATCCTTATAGAATGGGTGAAGGTCATGGTCCTCCCATTCTTTAAACATATAAAAAGGATTAAAAATAATTTATATTTTTTCCCATTCTGTACTCTTTTCACATAGTAAAAAATAACTATATCTATTTTCCCATTTTCTACGCTCTTAACATGATTGAAGATTTCACATATGATATTTTCATTTTGATGATATGGATGAAAATCCATATCATGATTTTCACATTTCTAGAAAACCTTGTTTTGACTCAAGTAATGAATAGGATGATTTAATTGAATTTTTCCCTCCTATTACTAAACCATTGTAAGGTTATAGGTGGATGATTCATCCAACCTTAGCTCACATTCAAAAATGCCCTATTCAACCAAATATTTTCAACTCCTTAATTCATGAAGATAAAATTGTTCACATCCCTCACAAAAACACATTATAGGTCATGTTGGTCCTTATCATAGCATTAAAATTCAACACAAACCCACCTATAGAGCTTAAAAAAATATTCAATTCTATCCTAAAATTCTAATTATAGTATTTATCCCATCTAAAACATTAAATTAGAAATCTAAAAAAAAACAAATTTGGTTCAAAATGTGTCTCAAATTTCCTCTAAATTGGCTATGTCGATTCAATATTTTAAATCCATAAGTTGAAAACTAAAAAATATTAACATGAATGATCTATTTTAGAATTCAATCCTATAGTCGAGTATGTCAATTATAATGAAATCAACACATACATAGAAGTGGCTAGTCTAGTTCAAAAAAATCCTTATAATTACAACAAAATTGGCATAGACACAGAGATGTCTAATTTAGTTCTATAAATTGACCCTATTGAAAAAAACTAAATAATTTTGAATAAAAACTTGGTCAATCTAGTTAAATATAATATAGACAAATAAGGCAACATTTTTATGGCCAATCCCATACATATAATTCCCAAAACACATCCTAAATATATAAAAAATACATTAGATGCCAAAATTATTTTTGTGAGATATATCTACATAAAATTTTATATAAAAGGTTATATATATATATATATATATATATATATATCAATCTTGAGGTTAATATAAAATCCACTCCTACAATGCCTTCCATATTTTTACATCTTGTGATTCCCTTATCTTCATTAACATGTTTTGGAATCTTACTATGGCCATATTTCTCCTATTTTAAAATTTGGAGCATATTTCAATTCCAATTATTAACTTTATTTACACTTTGGAGGAATATTAGGATACCCATCCTCAAAATTTCTCAACCTTTAAAACATATCAAGACACTTTCCTCTCCTTAACATTTCATCCTCAAAAAAAGGTTGCAATAAATAATCTTATAGATCTCAAATAAAAAATCAAATTCAATAATATTCATTAACATGTTTTAGAATATTTTAGTGTCTATATTTAACCTATTTTTAACCTTGGATAATCTTTCAATATTGATACTTAAATTTATTCAAACTTTGAGGGAATATTATGATGCCCATCCCCATATTTCCTCAACCTTGAAAACATATCAAGACACTTTCCTCTCCTTAACATTTCACCCTCCTAATGAGATATCAATTGTTGTGTTTATGATCCAAGGTCTTTTATTTTAAATTAGTTTTGACTTTAATCTTATTTTGTTTTGTTTAATAAAAGTTAGTTTATGGGAAAAATCAGTTTCTCCCGTTTAACCACCCATTGAAGCTTTTTAAGATTTCACATACTTTGTAAATATATCTTAGAAAAATACAATTTAATTTTATTGTCAAAAAAGGCTATTCAAAATATAAATTTTGGTTTATCATTCCTCTTGTTTCTTGATCTATCATTGGTGTCAAAGCCATGACAAGAATTTTTTGAAGGAAGATGCCATGATTTTGAAGGTGGAAGGAGAGAGATTTTTTGAAATAAATTTGTTAGTCTTATCATTAAAATAAGCTCTCAAACATAACATAGTTATACGATGACCCTTGTAAATAAAATGATAGATAAGGTATTCTATTTATTTTATCTAGTAATATATTTTGATCTATTAATATATTTATTCTTTATGGTATAGCTTGAAAGAAAAAAAAGAAACCTTTTTTTTCTAACTGTACTTCAAAGTTATATATATATATATGGTGCACCTATATGGTAGACCTTTTTTTCTTGATTTGGAGAGATCCCTGTGGTATTGAAGTCTTGTTAAGATTAGCCTAAAAGTCAAAATCATTCATAAATATGAGTACAACTTTCAAATAGATTTGTAGCTTTGTTGAAATACACATGGCATCCCTAGTGTGAGCATGACATAAGAAAAGACTGGTAAAATTATTATTTTCATGAAATGTTTGAACGATTTTAGTTTTACTGGGGTCCACTAAAAATTCAAATAAGGAGATATTTTCCATTTCTTGTTTTCACCACAAAATTTTTTTATGGAAAAGTATTTTTTTATCCACATATCATTTTAGTCTTAAATATAAAATCTTGTAATGTAAATTCTCATCAATCAATTAGACAAGATTGTTTTGTAAGACACTCTCCATAAAGGTCAAGGGTTTAACCCTCAAAAGTGCCAAGAAAATATTTTTTGCAAAGGGAATATTTGAATTAATTGTGAAAACTAAGAAAATTTGCACCTATCATGACTATTTTTAATATATCTTGAACACACTATCATATTATATTGTCAAAGTTACCTTTTTAGAAACTAGACTCAGAGAGATTTTCAATGAGTATAAACAAGGAGGGGTCCATCATGTCTTGTTATAATATGTTAATCCCTGTAAACTAGTCAAATTTTCTAAATTAACATTGAGGGGGGGTCTACCTAGCCTGACAGAGGAACAAAATTTCAAACTATCAAAGTTTAGTCATTTAAAATACAAACTTTGGTAACTTGGGTGTGGCTAAAGACACCCAATCCATAGGTCCATTTTGCTTTCTCTCATGACCCTCATAAGCATGTTTTCATTGATTTCCAGTCATCTTTAGCCTCCTAGATTGAACCTTTATAGACCCAAAGTACTCTTTCCATAATTAATCCATCCCCATAGGTCCCATTAGCCATGGACAATAACACCTAAATTTAGACTACAATGTTGAAACCCAAGGTGTCTTATTTTTGGCACTATTATCCAATTATATTTTGGCTTTTAATGGTCATATTATTCTAAATCCTTATCCTAATTCATGTCATCCTAACATGAATTCATCTAAATCATGATAATTAAATCACTTATAAAAATCCATTCAAAGTCCATTTATAAGGGTTGGCACTCATTTACAAGAGACAAGAAAGAATACAAGCAAGACCACTCAATCACTTTTCCTTGTACTCTGCATACAACCATCCAATAGTATTTTAAGATTATTTAAACTTTTACACTAGTCCTTAGTCATTCCAAGCACACCTAGTTTCATATTTACTTGAATTTTCTATTACACCAAACACTTCAATGGGAGAACTACATATAGCTCGATCCCTCTTCGGAGTATTGGTATATAGGCAATATGCCCACACATGGGGTGTGAAGTGCATCCAACATATAATTTACACACTAAACCCTCCTCTCCTTTCACTACATTTTACATTCAAGTTCAAGCATAAAGAACACCTAGGGTATTGAAAAATAAATTAGGTACATAGTGAGCTCTATGGAATTTTAGGCTTTGATATTTCATAGGTAGGGTTACACATACCTGACACATAAAACCCAGAAAGTTTATATCACTAGGATAACAATGTCAAGATAGGACTATAATGCTAGAGCCTAGGGTGTCCCTCTTTTGTCACTCCTATCTAATCAAGAACTAAACTCTAGATTCCTATTTGTGATAGCCTCCCAAGCCTATACATAGATTTCTAGTTGTCTTAGTTAGAACAACATAGAATCAGATAAGTTTAATTTTTTCTCTCTCTCTCTCTCACTACTATTTTTAGAAAATCCCTAACTACAATCAAATTTCAGAAATCAATAGCATAATTATTGTACATTATTCTTTTTTTTATCTACTCAGACCCATTTATTATTTAGGAATTAAACATCTAATTTCCAAAAAAATAATAAATCATATGGTGAACCTGACTTACTTTGAATTTCACATAAAAACCCTAGAAACCCTATGGTAAATTCCTAGCATATTTTTCACATTAATTTCTAAATTTTTTCTTGAATATTAAAATAAAAAATCCTCTCAAATTTTAAAAATTTGTAGTAAATTTTAAAATAAATTTATTTCAAACCCTAGTTGCATCTACTAGGTCCCATTAAATCAAATACTTCCCTATAAACTTCTAAATTTTTAATTACATACTTAACTCATAAATTCAATTTTAATTTCAAAAATTCATAGTATTTTGTAAAACTATCACTGTTAAATCCCTAGTTGCATATACTAGTACCTATTTACTTCTTGAGGTATCACCTTACATCCATAATCAAATTATAAAAATGATTCTCACTTATGTACAAATTTTTCTTATGTTTCTTGCAAATAACAAGGAAACCATAATGAGCCCTATCGTGTACATGAATGATGGAGTCTATCATATGTTATTACAAAGCATCATCTTTTGCATTTCATTCTTATGTTTCATTATATGGGATGATATTACAAAATTCATTTCCAAAAATGCATAAAATTTAAAAATTCTTTTTGCATATTCTCTTTTGCTCATACGGAATAATTACCAACTCCATTTTGATAAACACATTCAAAATGTTGTGTTGCATGTCAAAGTTTCTATGCCTTTATTCAGAAGTTCATATCTCTATCATTTTTTTTCTATTACTCATGTAGAATTTTTTTCAAGTTTATCATGCCAAGCACATTAAAAATGTTATGTTTTATGTGAAAAATTTCTATGCATTTATGCAAAAAGTCATATTCTATCCTTTGCTTTTTATCTCACATATGGAATAATTTTCAAGCCTATCATGATAAACATATTATAAATTTCATATTTCATGTCAAAGATATTTATGCATTTTTTCAAAAATCCATGCTCTCACCCTTTGCTTTCTATCTCTTATGTGGAAAATGTTTCAAGTTTACCATGCTAAACACATTAGAAATGTCATATCACATATAAAAGTTCTAAATGTATTCATGAACAATTTCATGCTCTATATTACATACTTTCTCTCTCTCATGATGAATGTTTTTCAATTTTATCATACTAAACACATTATAAATGTCATGATTCAAGTCAAAGTTTTCTATACATTAATGCACAATGCCATGCTCTCTATCCCTTGCTTGCTATCTCTCATTTGTAACGATCTTTATAAACTATTTCTATATAAATTATAACACCAATTACATGAATTTTATCTGACATACATAGATTCTACCTAGAGGATCCATTGCATAATCAAACAACCACTTGTTAAGTTTCAATATCATATCTTATGCACAAGAAACAATTTCTTTCTCCTCTTCCCCCCCAAGTGGGTGATAACTATTTTACCTCTAACCAAGTCCATGATATCACCCCTCCAAAAGGTGAGGTAGCCTCTACTATTGTTCATTATGCATACATTCAACCTATATCTTCTTCAAATACTCTCTAACATATGTGCTTACATGTTCAATTGAAAGCAACTAGGGCTTGCACTTGTAAGGCTCTAAGGGATCAAATCACCAGTATGAGCAAGTTAATTTTAGATTTACAAATGCAAAATTAGTTATTACATGAAAATATCACAACACTAGATAATTAGATTATACAAAAACCCCAAAGGCACCTTATTTCCAATCATGTATATGTACCTTTACCTAGTCAATTGGTTGTAAGCAACATTACATATCAAAATAAGAAATCATAACAAAATAACTCTACAATTAGTGATTCAAAAATAATTCAAAGGTCAAATAAGATTTCAAGTGAGGTACTAAGGTAAATGATTAAATCTAAGTTTATCAAACTACCTCCTCTACATCTAGTGAGAAGATTCAGATATTATTGTGCATATCATAGAATGCATGTGCATCACACAGATTCATGTTTGGATTTGAAAAAACATATACAATAGATAATTTCTCATGAGAACCCTATATAAGGTGAATTATTTAAGCAATCCATGATGACATAGGAACACATTCACAAAGGGTCAAATTTAAAAATAATACAAAAGTGGTTACCAAAGCATAACTCAAAACAACAAAAGGATTAAAAAGAAAAATCAGAGCAACAAATAGTACCAAAAGCATGAAAAAGATGCAAATTTACCTCTCCAAAATGAGGCTTAACTTTCAAAGTAGTATGGGTTTGGTCAAAAATATCTACAACAATTTGATTATCAAGGTCAAGGGTTCAGAAAGTAGGCTGAAGACATTACTACTCTTACTCTATCAATTGATAATGTTTATCACCAAGGTTCGGGATGTATTTAACATATTAAATTAAATCATTCATAAATACAATTCATTAAAGGAAAATATCTAGATACAACAAAAGTCAAAAATAACATTCCATTGGTTCAAAATCAAGATGATAACCATGAGTGGAACAATAAAAGTTATTATGATTTAGAAGATACCAATAATGAATCTAAATATTCATAATCATATTCATAACCATTCCCTCATGATTCAAAATCACACACGATTCCTTTGTTCAATATAGGACACCATGATAGGGATTCTCCCATGAGACTCATTAGTTAGTATCATTTTTTATTAGTATTACTTATACATAGCTTCTTTTTAAATTATTGTACATAGTCTCCTTATGATTGATTGTACAGAACTTCTTATCTCTTATACATTGTTTCTCCATGATTAATTATACATCACTCAATATTCCAATATACCAAAAATAATATAACATATATAAAATTTCAAAAATAATAAAAAATTTAAAACTCCAAAAACATTCAAATAATTCAAAAATGCCATTTTTTTAAATTGTATACATCATCCATGTTTTGCATTGTTAATATCATGTTAGGACTTACATTTGCAATTATATGTTTATTTTTATCTACATTACCATGCTTTACTTGATTTTTTTTTAGTGTGTGTAGTGACATATAGCTACTTGATTGCTTCACTCTACCCATTGATGGGGCATCCTACATCTACATTTGAGACACACTTTGATATACATACCCATTGGGGGCATCTTCTACATGACTACACCATCCAGGTTATGTCATTCCTACACAACACACTCCAAGTTATCAAGATGATGTACATTATTTACTAGATTACATAGATTACTATATCAACATTTCACTAGTATATAACACTTGTGTATCTCTTAGTATATACCTAGTATTGTACTAAACATGTCTTACATATTTTCACTCTTTCTTTGATGAGTTAGATGTGATTCTATCTTTCCAATTATTACATGCTTTCTCTTCTTGCTTAGTGTATCTTGTTGGATTACATTTATAGTTCCTACTTATATTTTGTATGTGCCTTAGGACATTTTCCAATGTCCTTATTTTCTATTCATGTGTGTGCCTTAGGATATGTGCCACTATCCTTTATCTATACTCCTCTATGTGATTATGGATTCCATGCCAACATACTTGTTTCAATTGTATGTGTATGTGGCATTTGAACATGCCTTTTATGCTTGTTTTCTAGTTTGAGTGACATCTTCCCCTGTCCTTTATCTACTTAGTCCATTGACCACCCTTATATACATCTTGTTTCTTTCTTTGTACACTTGTTTCCTGATTACTTTTCCTTTTTGCAATTCCATGATCTATATCATGAATTTCCCTACTTTATTGGATGCCATGATGGACATCATGCTCCATCCCTCCTTAATAAAAACTAATAACTAAAATTTTTTATTCTAGTTCAGTATATTACATATTATTATAGTGTTATATCTATCTGGGCATACCCCTGTTGATCTAACAATCTCTCAATACAAACATTGATTTATCTCAAGATATCTTGTCAATTATCATTGATATATCATATCTATGAAACATAACACACTTGTAGGGTTCTTTATTTTGAGGGAAGTCCTTGAAACGTCTTCATTGCTACCCTTATAAGAGGGGGAAACAAACAAAGGTTTTGTCATAGAGATCAAAGATCCTAATAATCAAAAAATTAGTTTTAAGAACACTCAAAATAGAATCTAGACATCGGACTAAGTAGAATAGACTAGAAAAACAATAGAGAATCCAATATAATTACCAGATTTAGCCCTAGATAATAACACCAAAGTTAGACTATAACACTAGATAGTAGGGTGTCCTTTTTTCAATGCTCCTATCCAAAAAATAGAAAAATCACTTTTTTTAGAAACATGTAGAAAAGTGAGTTCAATCACAGTTTTATTAGCTCAGTAAAATCCAAATTTAGATATAGGGGGCATCATGCATAACATGATGGCTCTCACTTCTATTTTTAGATTAGGTAGTTGATATAACTTCTATATTAGAATCCATGTTCTAAACACTAGTGATTGGGGGCAATGTATGTGGCACATTGATCTTCCCTCTTTTTTGAGTTCAATTTATTTTTGAGGAATTTCTCAATAATTACATGCCTTACTCCATTTATAGGTGGTTGGTATTCTTTTTCAAGTTTGTCTTTCATATAAGCTTAAATTCTTGAGTACATAATTTAGCTTCTACATAAGCCTATTTTCACATGTTTTAATGTGGATTTTATACAAGCCTAATCTCCATCTTTTGAAATGGCCAAGAGTGTCCTAGTTTCCATCATACATTTGACTATCCATACCAACACTATCATATCACATTACATTCATGGGATTTAAGAGCCATATAATATACCATCTATTCCATACTAGTATTAATTCATAGCTTCAATTTATGAGGTAATGATGGAGCCAAAGGACTAAATAGCATTTATATTCTTAAGAAATCTATTCAGAGGGATTGGACACAAAGTCCAAACATTGATTGACACACACATGATTCATTAGCTTCACTCTGTAGGTGATGATGGAGCCAAATGGCCAACCTTTACAATCTAGAGCCACTTCTAAGGAATTGATCACTCAGCTCTATTCATGATATTACTTTTGGTACAACACACACCCAACACAATCCATCATCACAACAAGTTTTGTATTGGTTCATATACCCAGTGAGGTGTATTTGTTCCTTTCTCTTATTATCTCTCTTACCCAACTTTTGTATGTTATTATTTTAGATATAGTGTATCTAGTAAGGACTGATATACTCTATATTTTTCATTGTAGATTCATATTTCACACTGTGCTCTCTCCACACACATCCAACACACACAGCTTCATGAGCTTCACCTTTATAGGTAAGTTTAGGTATGCTTTATGTTTTTCCTTTATCCTATTATTTCACTTTACTGCATCACTATAATAAAGAGGGGGAAAATTTAGTCATATAAAATGAAAAATTTGGTAACTTGAGTCTGGCTAATGACACCTAATCCATAGGTCCATCTTGCTTTCTCTCATGACCCTCATAGACATGTTCATTGATTCCTAGTCATCTGTAACCTCCCAGACCAAACCATTATAGACCCAAATTTCTCTTTTCATGCTTAATCCATGTCTCTGGGTCTAATCATCTATGGAAAATAGTGCCTAAACTTGGACTGCAGTGCTAAACCCAAGGTGTCCTCTTTCAAGTGTTGTTGTCCAAGTGTATTTTGGCTTCTAATAGTCATATTCTTCAAAATCCTTATCCTAATTCATGTCAGCCTAACATGAATTCATCTAACCTGTGATCATTACATATCCTATAAAATGCCATTCAAAATCCATTTAGAAGGATTAACACTCATTTACAAAAGAGAAGCAAGAATACAAGCAAGACCACTCAAGCATTTTTCCTATTTTTAGCATATAACCATCCAATAGTATGTCAATCTTATTCAAACCTTTACACCAGTCCTTAGTCATTCCAATTACACCAATTTCTAAATTTAATTCCATTTCATCACACTATTACACCAAGCACTTCAATGAGAGAACTACATATAGCTTGATCCCTCAGTGTATTGGTATATAGGCAACATGCCCAAACATGGGGTGTGAAGTGTGTCTAGAATATCCTTTACACACTAACCCCTCCTCTCCATTCTCCAAATTTTACATTCAAGTTAAAAAGAGGACCTAGGGTATTAAAGACTAAATTGAGTACACAGTGAGCTTTGTGGACTTTCAAGCTTCCATATTTCATAGGCAGGGTCACACAGACTTGACACACAAAACTTAGAAAGCTTATAACACTAGGACAATAACATCGAGATAAGACTACAACAATAGAGCCTAGGATGTCCCACTTTTGGTGCTCCTATCCAATCAAGAAATGAACTCTAGATTCCTATTTGTAATAGTCTCCTAAGCCTGCACATAGATTTCTAGACCTTGTCTCATTCATAACAACATAAAATTAGATAATTTTAATTCTCTCTCTCATTACTATTTTTAGACATCCCTAACTATATTCAAATTTCAAAATTCAATAGCCTAATTATTATACATTATTGATTGATTTTATCTATTCAGACCCATTTATTATTTATGAATTAATCATATAATTTCCCCAAAAATAATAAATTACATATCTTCTGCATATAGTTGATAAATTCTTCATATGACCACTTGTTTTTCATGGAAACACATTTCCAAGAGCATCAGTATGAGAAAGTTTTTATTCTGGCATATGTAAATATGTTTTTTTACATGTTTTGAATAAATTATGTATTGTAATGTAATTGGATTCATTTTTGGTGGAATCTAACACCCTAAATTTTTATCAAATGATAGAAATGTGTTGTATACATGAAACAAATATATAACAATGTGTCCCATTGCTTGTGTTTCTAGTTTTGATGGTGTTATATTTTAGCATTTCTAGGTCCCTAAGGATCTGATCAGCTAAATAGATCCAAATAGAGGTTGGAAGATCTATGGAGGTTGGAGGATAATTTCCCTTTTCTAGTTAGTTATTGGCTCAAAATATGGGTTCATTGTTGGGATAACAATTTTTGGTTTGTGTACTTTGATTTCATTTTTTATTTTCTTTCAGTGCATTGATATGATTATTGAAGAGAAGATAGAGTAGTTTGAATTTATTTTTATGCTACATAGCTTCTCACCTCTCACTAGATAGGGGGAATATATTGCATAGTGGCCTTTGATTAGTCATCAATGGTTATATGAGTAAACACTAGATTTTATATCATTTTGAGTGTCGATTAAAGGCATGCATGTGATGTTTGTAATTGTTGGGCATCTAAGGGATGTGCCATATAAAGTACTAGAGGATCATTTGGATGGGTTCCTATGTGGGTGTTAATGTAGTTAGACAGGCTTTGATTAGGTTCTATTATAGTATGATATGATGATCATAGGGAATGAGTAGGCCTTGAACATGTTCATTATCCTTTTATGTCAAAACTCATAGGGTGAGATTCAGTATGGATCAACATCAATTTTGATCAGTACCATGATTTATGATGTGCTATCTTACAAATATAATTGAGATTCATTGATGACTTCATAGTCATAGCTCTATATTTTCATCATATATACCCCTTTAGATCAAGGGGGAATTTGTTGGGTTTATAATCCAAGGTCTTTTATTTTAAATTAGGTTTTACTTTAATGTTAGTTTGTTTTGTTTAATAAAAGTTGGTTTATAATAAAAGTTAGTTTCACCTATGTAACCACCATGTGAAGTTTTTAAATCTTTCATATACTTTTTAAATATATCTTAGAATAATACAATTTAATTTATTATCAAAAAAGGCTATTTACAATGTAAATTCTAGTTTATCATTCCTCTTGTTTCTCGATCCATCAACAATCAAGATTATTATAGACATAAAAGAAAAAAAATCAACTTCAATAGATCTTTTGAGACACATTCTCTACTTTTATGAATGTACCATGATCAAGGTATGCATTTTTTTTTAATATAATTTATCTAAACCTCCTAGTTCTACATTTGCCTCTTGGATCCCACATACCCAATCTCACATGTTATTTTAATTTGATTCCCTCTTTACTATATTTAGTGTTACATGTTTCTCTCTATTATTTTTTATCAACCCATGTTATTTATTTTGTTACACTTACCTTCTTAACATAAAATTTATAACACCTCTTGGTTTTATTTATATATTGCACTCATTCTTGGTTATTTGGTATCTTTAAGTTTATAACAACTTTTATAAATTATGCCATTGCACCCCCTATCAGTTCTTTGGTATATTTACATTTATTTCACCTATTGGTTTTGTTCATACATTACACATGTTCCTTTTTATTATGTATCTTAACTTATTACACTTCTTGGTTTCATTCAACCATTGTACATATTCTTTATTATTTAGTATTATAATTTTTAAATTCCTTCCCTCTTGGATTTATTTGGCTATTATGGCCTTTGTGACTCTTCGGTATCATTTTAAATTATTTCACTCTTGGTTTTATATGATCATAACATCCCTTATGATTATTTGGTATATCATTTTTATAGTCCTTACCACTTATTTTTGTTTTTTCATTGCCTCTTTTTTAGACTCTTTGGTAACTTATTTTCTTATAACCTTTATGTTATTGGGTTTATCTTTCCCCACTTAGGTTTTACCTCTTAACTTTGCTTTACTTATTATACGTGTTACATTTTCACATTTTTACACCTATTATTATTTTAGTATGTATATTACATGGTAATATATTGTTAAATAAAACTAGGACCTCATCACAGACACCCATCCTTTATAGATACACCTATAGGTATTATTATCACCTACCTTAATATTACCTTTAGCCTTAATTTTTCATATTTTATAATATTTTTTTATATCTTATCAAATATTTTTGGTGAATTTGAGATATATTAATTTTATGCCACTTTATTTTTTCATTTTGTGTGTTACCTACTAAGACATTCATGGATACAACTAAGACCTCCTCATAAAATCCAATCCTATATAGCTACACCTCTAGGTATCAAATTTGTGTCCCTTCAATTTTAATATATTTCAACATTCTTTACATATTTCATATATTCATCTTAATTAATTTTTTGCCTATTTAATTTTTAGTTTAAGTGTTGCATGATAATACCTTTGGGAATATAATCATATGGTACATAAAAAAACCCATCCAAGTATTATTAATTTACTTTGTACTCCTTTCACTCCCAAACTTAGTTAGGTATCTTCTATTGGTGCATGTTTTTTTATCCATTATATGATTTTCATACACATATATATTAAGTTTGGTTAGTTTGACTAATTAGATCACTTAGGTGAAATAATGAGGTCATAACTGCACATTTACATGCCTATTTGTAGTCAACATGGTTTCATTATTCATTTATCAACCAATGTTGACATGTGGGTCTTAGCATGTTGTGCATGGGGTTACAATTCACTTTTAAAATGAGTCATGTTATCATTTCCAAATGGATGTGTATTAGTTACTCTCCTCTGACTATATAAGGACCTATCCTCTAGGGCACTTATGATCCATTATGCATTATGGATTATAGATTGTGGATTATAGGAGTGTGAGCTACTTAGCCTTAATGGCATTTGTGTAGTGTAATTGAGTGTTTAGATACTTAGTTGTGAGATGAGAAAACTTGAATAGATATGAGAGGTATGAGCTTCGAGCTAGTCTAATGCTTTGTACACCTCCATATATGAATGCAATCTATCTATATTATACTCATGTGATTTCTTTCATTCTCACAAAGTTGTATGCTCAATCTACCAGTATTTGATATTCAATGTTTCATTAACAGACATTTCTAACATCTTCTTATAAAGATAAGGTATTTTTTAGGGTGGTTATTTCCATCTTAGAGTCAGTGACATTCTCTTGTCTCTAGTTTATATACATGTCTCTCATCCACATTTCACCTTGTCTTATGATGAAATTATTGAACGTATATGTCAATATATCATCATTATTCATAATTCTTTTATTAAGAAAACCCACTCATTCTATGTTCACCTTTATATTTCTCTCTATTTTCCACCTCCTTTTGGGAACACCAAGGTTGGTTTCAATATTGCATTATTTTCAAAGGTGTAAGTCAAGGAGTATACATGTGTCTTCATTTTTAAGTTATATTATTTAACATATAGTTATAATTTCTCTTATGTTAGTCATATTTAACATTATTTTTTAGTCTTATAAATTTATATAGAGGAGAAAAATATTTTTTTTAAATGATGTTAATATAGCATAGCAAAAAAAATAAAAATAAATGTTAAAAGGTAAAATATCTCTTAAATGTCTAATCATAGAAAAAGGTGTTATATTATTTCTTAGGCATGTTCTCCTATCCTAATTTAGGGTCAAAATACATAATTTTCCTCATGATAGAATTGATGTTCATTTAGATGAGGTAGGTTAGTATACTAAGGTAAGAGGTCTCATATATATCATTAGTTCCACATACTATCTTTTTTAACCTTTTAGGACTTAGTGAGTGTAAATCCTATGTTATTAAAAAGTTGAGTATAATAAATCAGGGTAGAAATATGTAACATAAATATAACCACTAGTTTTTTTTATAGAATTGACTAATTTTGAATTTTTTAAAAATAATAATAAAGAATTTAAATGAGAATTTAGTTGGAAAATAACTAAGACAAATTATCTAGAGTCTAAAAATTGAGGCAAAAGCTTGTCTAGGTGTCAAAAATAAGATATAAGTGTCAACACCCATTTTGGAAAGTATCACCTTAATTGGAAAGTAGCACCATGGGGTTCTAATGTCCCTATTTTGGTAATAATGTCCTTTGTGGAGGACTATTTGGAGATTTTGGGTACATCTATGTCTAGGTTTGTCAAGCTTGTTCTTGTGTGCATGAGTTATCAACCCATGTAGATGACCTATTTTAATTTATATGAAGAGAAAAAACTAATCCTCCATGTTTCTAAGGCATCTGGTTGATACAATCATAAAAGTGTGTTTATTAGTGGGGTAGGCTAGACATCCTTGACACCTCATTATGATGAGAGTTTATTACATACCAATACTCCAAAGAGGGATCAAGCCTAATGTAGTTCTCCCCACCTAAGTGATGGTGAAGGTGCAAGTGAAGCTATTATGATGGTTGACTTGAGTTCTTTGAATATGATTGAGATTGTCTCTCTAAATAATCTAAACTTAGGAATGTCGTAGATGGTGTTATGTAAAAGTATGGTAGAATAGGGAATAGGGATTGATAACCTTTATTTTCACAACTTGTTTTGAGTTTGCATATGTAATTTGCATATAATTTCCATCTAGTGGTTATGTATGTATGTATATTTTTTTGGTGCTTGTGTGAGTACTAAAAGAGGTCTAGGCTAACCCTAGGAGGCTTAAGATTTATAAAGATATTTATTTATGGAAAAAGGAGGGAAGGATAGTAGTGCCAATATTTGGACACTTGTTTCATGTGGTGTTATTTTCCCTATTATGCTGCTAGTCTCCATATGGTATAACCTCATACACAAAGCAATAGGATGAAATAATGATGGTCTATGACTACTTCAGGGTTTATTAGAAACACCTATGGACCGAATAAAGGTTGGATAAGTATGAAATATGACCAAGGATAGGTCTAAGGATAAGTTAGGAATAGGTGGTCTCAAGTAGCACTCTTAGCACTTAAGTGTCATTTTTAGGTTAAATTTGTCCCCCCTTTACTTTATAAATGTATCAAGAAAAATGACTAGGATCAAGGAAAGAGAAGGATACATAAACATACCTAAGAGGTGCATCCCATGAGTCTAGATTTGAGTATGTGAGTTATTCTCCAATACATGTCTTGAAATTGAAACATGCATAGATCAATCCTTACTTAAGATATATCAAAATCAAAGACAAAAATGAGTAAAGAAGTAAAATTGAGTAAAGGATAAGAGAGGGAAAAATAATGAAAAGAACTCACTAGGTATGTGAACCAGCATATAAACCTAGTGATAAGTTGTGTGTGCATGTTTATAGTGATAAATTAGTGAATAGATTAGACTGAGATGATGGATTACTCAATCCTCATGCATGGGTGGCTCAAGAAATCAATCTATTTTTAATTCCATCATTGCCCGCCCCTACTTGGTGGATCATGACTTATGAATAGCTTGGATTCTACTTGTGGTGTGTCCAACCCTCTCATGTAGGTGGATCAAGAACTTAAGTAGACTATGACTCCATCATTACCTACCCATGTGTAGTAATTTCATCTAAAACTAAAATCACATGATGTAACTATAAATGTCTAACCTAAGATATCTAACTGGGAATGTTGGCTCTATGACCACTCAAGTATATTAAGGAGCTCTAGTCCACTCAAGAATTATAACCACTATAGATGGATTAAGGCATGAAATTGGTGTGCAACCTAGAATATGATGTCTAATGTATACAAAATAAATAATGACATTGAATTGTTTCATTCCATCTAATCAACTAGTGTGTAAATGAAAAAATGGAAACAATGTGTTAGGCACATGCCCCCAAATCTAATATCTAAGCATATGGATTTTAGATTAAGTAGTAATAATTTTTATTTGACTATTTGAAATGAAAATGAAAATGGAAATGGTTATGTGTGTAAACAACTTAGACTATACCTACTATGTTTTCCTATCCAATCTATTATTTTTTGAAACTAAAGCTATTGGATAGTAGCACTATATCTTATATAACAGAACCATGTGGCACTAGTATCCTAATGTGGGGACTAATTTTTTAATGCTTTAATTTATATGCAACTATAACTGATCTTTATGTCACTATTTCCCATTATATTTACCTTAGTTTGATTTCTATATTATGAGGCTATGTACTAAAAATTATACTATGAGTGAATTATGAGAGCCTGATCTCTATGATAAACCCTCATTAATTCCCCTTCTTTTTATGGTATTTGTTGAGCTTGTGTAAAAACTATCCTCAAAATAAATCACTCTATAAGATGTGTGCTAGTCAGAGCATATAACATATCTACATAATAATCAAATATAATGTGCATATATAACATAAAAATGTAAGATAATTTTAGCATAAATTTGTAATGTGATATGTATGTTATGTCTAACATTTAAAAGGCTATCAATATATATAATAATGTATGTAATAACAAATATGATTAATAACTTAGTATCTACCTAAGGGGATTGGGGATGATGTCCATCATAGAACCCAATTAGGAAAGGGAGATGCATGAGTTCCCTCATGGAATCTAAAACTAGAGTGTGTAAAAATAAGAGACAAGTGTCATGGCTATGACACATACAAGAAAACATACATATAACACACATGAGTCACACATAGTAGGCCAAAGGGCCATAATATAAGGGATATGGGAACATATCACTAAATTTGATAAAGAAACACATACAAAGACATGTTCAAATGTCCACATATGTAAACAACAAATAATTTGGCTTAGAGACACATAGAAGGACATGTTCAAATGTCTGTATACACAATCAAGAAGTCTCACATAATAACATAGGCACATGTCTAATACATACATACTAATAAAATAAGTGTCATAGAGCCAAAGAATTATGGAATATTTAAATTCCCTTAAATATAAGAAGCATAGAAATAGAATCAAGTCTAAACTAGGAAATCTTGAAATGAAAGTATAAACAAACATGTAATACAAAGATATGTAGGATTTAAGAGGTATATATACTTAGTCTAAATTAGTATTAGTTGACAAAAAATATAAGTGTCACATGATCAATATCAAGATATAACAATGCTAAAGTTGTGATTTAAAGTGTATAAATGTGTAACTTGGTAATCAAAATTGTGTATAAGGTGCCTCAAATGGGTGAATGTGTCAAATGAATAACTTGTTTATGTGTAGATCCCTCTAGTGGGTAGATAATAGAAAATATAGATCAATGTTGTGGACTTGAGTCTTATAGTAATTGTTATAGGCTCAATTTTTACCCTTGGAGAGGGTTCTTCATGCTCTCTCTAATTGAGCTATACAATGGGAACAACCCCAGGTTATGGGTCACTTATAGTGGGGTTGAACCTCTAGAGTAGGCCACCCTCCTATCTGATGCTTACCTAAAACTAATGCTAAGTTAATGCTTCCAAAGGAAAAGGGTTAGAAAGGGGATAAGAGATCTTGAGAATGTTAACCAATAAATATACCAAATTTAAAATTAAATCTCCCATAAGCTTGAATCCACACTAGATCTGTAGGAGATAATATTAGCTTACACAACCTTGAAATCAAGCTAATTGTATAAGTATTTCATAAAAGAGGTTTAGGATAGAAAACAATGGAGGAAAATGGATGAGGAATATACTCCTTCACATAATTCCATCATTCACAACTCACTAAACTAGATCTAAGGAAAGAGATAGGCAAAGAAAGCCTCATATTGCATCAAGAGGCAATTCTTAAAAATGCTTGACAAGATCGAGCCTAATAAAGATGATCATAATCTATAATATACAAAAGAGTCCCCTATTTCATATAAATATAAAAATTCTAAAATCCAAAAACCCTTGTAAAGGAGAAGAGAATGGGATCATATATGAAAATGGGAGAAAAGAAAAGAGATGTGGTAACACATCATTAGAAAAAGAACACTTTGTCATGGGTCATTAATTGAAAATAAGCTACCACCTTTTACTCATTTTCAAATGAAATCCTTTCCACATTTTTGATCAATCAGGACACTACCCATGGCTTGTTGAGTGAGGAAGTCCCCAAAGGTTCTGAGGATGCATTGAATTCTCCTAGTTGTAATTCCCAACACTAGACCCTTTATTTGATCTTCTATGCATCTTTCCACTTGTATTTTTCATAAGTTAAAAAACTTTACATATATAAACCTAGCTGATATTTGATTATGTTTGCTTTGGGTAGCTTCTTGTCGAGACTATGGTCATGCTAAAAGATGAGGACCCTTTGCATTAATCATATGTGTACTTGATCTTCATGTTTGGGTCATAGGTCCATCTATGGGTGGAAAACCAATATAGGGTTATTGTTTTTCCTATAGTTTCCATATCAATACAAACCTATATAATATATATCACTTTTATATTTTATAATAGGTCCAAATAGACCCATTCTATCTCTGCAAGAACGAAAATCTTGTATCTGTATATATATAATTCCTTATTAAAAAAGGATGACCACTGTTGCATAAATATCCCTTCCTAATAAAAAAATATAAACAAGAGGTGCCTATTTATCCTTAATGGTGATATATATATGCTCCTTATATATTACTACATCATCATGTCCCTTTAATGGTGTTGGATCAAGCTTATGTGGCAATAGGATAATCCTGTAAGACCCATTTACTTCCATTAAAAATGGCTTTGATTCAACTCCCATAAAAAGATTTGGGCTCTCATTTTCTCTAGTTGGATATTGATCATGACCTATATCATTGACTCAATTTAACCCAACTCACACCATTGATCCTACTCATTACAAATCAATACGAGTCATTGATCTACCTCTTAACTTGTCAACTTTGTCCAAGCTTATGTCATGTGTCAGACATGCATTAATTTCCAAGATCCATTGTCAATATTTTAGCCTCGTGAACTTATGACACATGTCAATCTTGGCCCCTTTGAATTTTTGACTCCTCATTCACTATTTAATCAAGATGTATGAATCAATGCAAATTGTTAGATAGATTGGGACCCACTGTTTGAAAGCCAATGGCTAGTTCATGAACTTAAAATTTATGTCCTCATTCCCATAAAATGACATTCGTATGACCATCATTAAAATTTTTGTGACTATCAAATTTAATCTAAGAATAATTTGGTTTGATTGAGCTTAAAATTGATGTTAGTTTGAATGTTTTACTACATATGTCCAACTTTAGAAGCTTTTAACTTGAAGTGTAAAAGTCATGGAGGCACCAAAATTTTAGGAGATGTTATTGAGGATAAAATGAATGAACCCATTTGATCTACTAGTCTTTAGGTCATTCTAAGTGTGTCGACAAACTTTTCAATTTGACTATTCTATTCATTCTTGCATAATGATTTAGTTCATTTGGATAAGTATGGGAAACTTAGTGAAATGACTAAGGAGATGACTTTAAACATGTATAATTTTTAATGTGCTTTAATGGATGACCTAAAATTTAGTGCATAATAACTAGGGACTAATATAAACAAACCCATATGATCAATTTTTATTGAGACTACCACATGTGTGATATATGTCCTTGTTAATATGCTCACTTGGCTCTATTTGAGCTTCTTTAAAAATGGTTAAGTATGGAAACTTAGCATATATTTTTTAAGAGACCAACTTTGGGTCTTCATATCTTTTGATGAACTTTGGAAAATGACTAAAAACTTGGTGCATATTTTCTTAGGGTTAATTTGAACAGACCCATATGACCAATTCTCTCTAACTCTTCCACATGTGGCCATTATGACTTCAACAAAGTACCTACTCAGAATTTATGCCACTAGACCCAAATGTTAAGATGAGCACAATGAAGAACCATATGAATACCATGAACTTTCATACTTGTTATAATAAATATTGACACCCCATAGGGTATCTATAAATATGGACCTATCCTTAAATCCACTACTCCATCAAACCATGCAAGAGCTTCATATGTGGGCCAAAATTTAGCTAACAATAATTTGCAAGCACTTGAAAAGAATAAGTAAATCATGTATGTATGATATAAATAACTATAATAATATAGATAACATATTTAGTGTCTATAAAATATAAGAAATGTAAACATAACAATGCATAAAATCTATAATTTTATGTTTTATGAGTAAAATGTTTGAATGTTTTTATGTTTTTGACATATTATATTATTTTTTTATTGTATTTTATGAATATAATTTATGTACAAGCAACATGAAAATAAAAATATGTATAAATATTAAAAGATAAGTAAATTGTGTACAAGAGGGGATGAATGATACTAACCAATGAGTCTCATGGTAGATTCACTATCAATGTTGCATGTGTCACATAAAGGAATAGTGATCATGCATGTTATATGAAAAGGTAATTGTGGTCCTAGAACTTGTTGTAGTGAATGATCTATATATATTAGAGATATATCCTGATCTAAATATCCCAAATGATGTACAAGTGTGGTTATGCACATGTTAATACTTGACCCATTATCCACCATAACACTTTACATATGATGATGATCTATGTATTCATGTATAAAGAGTACGTATAAATTTGAATCATCATAAACAATCTCCTACTCTAATAAAGTGATGATTAGTCTATATGGAACTATAGTATAGTATAGACCAATAATATTATGCAAGGGGTGTGCATCCTCTATATTAGTGTGATATGATTCTAGTAGTGGATGTGCCCAATACATGTAGTGAATAGTAAAGTACCCCTATCTCATTTTTTCATGATTTGTAAATGGACCTAATAATATTTTCAATTCCTTTGATTCCAATTTTTAAACTTTAGATCCCTTTGTGAGTGTGCCCACATCAATAATGTTAGTGTTGGAATCAAGATGAGTGAGATTGGGGGGTTGAATTAGTGTCCTTATAAACTTCTAATTTCACTTTAATATATATTCTAATCATTTATCAAGTAATATCATCATATGATAAATATCAACTAGTCTATCATTATTGTAATGGGAATATACACAAAGCGAGTATGAACACATCATATAAGTGGGAAACCCTCATGGTGAATAAAATTGACTAACCATATCTTGGAATACTAGTGATATAAATAAATTAATCACATTTAATTGATTACCAACTCAAATTATAGAAGCAACCCCAATATATCAAGCACAAACTTGATAGAATCTTTTAGAAATCACCCACTTATAAGGAATCACCAACTTGATAGAGTCTTTTAGCAAGCACCCACTTGCAAAGAAGCACCAACTCCCTTAATCACTCAACACCAATTTATGCACATCTTTAAAAAGCACCAAATCATCCAAGTATACTTATTCCTTCCATATTTTTCCTTATTTAAATCTTTCATAGATTATGGACCTTGTCTTTATCTCTTCACACACTTCTATTCTGCTCAAACTGGCCTCTAGACTTCTTTGCTCAACTAACCCTCTTATTGACTTGATTAGGTCATATAAACTTGATCCTCATATTAAAAAATTCTATTATATATTCATGAAACCACTCTAGTGTTCCACATGACCTCTTTTTTCTCCTTTTTTCTATTTTATTTGCTTGAACACTTCCTTATATTATTTACCAATTAGGCCTAATTAGTCTTGCTCTTATACAAGTCACATGCCTTCACACACTTTGGTTGACCATACACAATTGAATCCTTAGATTACATTTTAAATGGGTCTTATATAAATTTTCAAAAATTAATAAAAAAATATAATAGGCCAATTATATCATATATAACCAAAACCTCTTTTAGGCCTTAAGGAGACCTAATGCCATTAGGCCTTCATTGGAGCATGTTACGCTTTATCTTTCTTAAAACACTTCCAAACACAAAATACAGTAGAAAAAACTCATATTAAACTAAAATATACATTATAAAACTTAAATTTAGGTCCATAAAACCTTTTATGTCCAACCACCACTTGAACCCCTTCTCCAAACACTATTCACAATAGGCCTATGAATACACAAAAAATCCATCTTGAACAACTAAATCATAAACACCATTTTTCAAAGAAAAATTAGTAAATATTCATATATTAATAAACCTAATTACCTTAAGTTCATAAAAATATTCATCATATGATTCAAAATATCGTATACATGCTCAAAATCTTGTCTATAAGTAGCCCACTCAAAACTGCTAACTAGTCTCAAAACATAGTTATGGAAACTTGAACTTATTCCATCTGAAAGAACATAATCAAAATTTAAATGATTTAATATGACCTCAAAAAATATTTATAAAAATATCCAACAAAAATATCATAATATCTAAAGGCAAATATTGGTATTTTTAGACTAACTTGTCAACCTTCTCTCTCAAAGTCCTTACTCAACTAGATAAGCCATTTTAGCTTTAATATTCCAACCTCTTAAAAAATAAATATTAAATATTATAAAAAGAATGGATAGGTCATATATTTCCAAATAAACATCATAATATTCATTAAAGACTTTTTAATTCATAAGATAAGTCTTTAAACTCGTCATTGTACCTTATTCACCAGTTTTCTTCAAAGACCATTCATTATTACACAAAATTCCAACACCTATGTATAAATATTAAAATAATTTTTATACATGAATATGATCCTTATATATCTTAATAACATATTAAAATACAAAAGCACTAATTTCAAATGGCAAATATTATACATATAGACCAATCTCTGGACCTCTCTATACATAGACCTCACTAAGCTAGATAAGTCAACTTGAGAGCAATTTTTTGCATATACAAAGATCTCCAAAACTTATATCCAACATAAAAATTTATTAAATGTATTTTAAAAGTATTCATTCACTTTTATTCATCCCTAATCCATTATATCACACCCTAATCATATTCTCACTTTTTCCTGGGTGTCTCATTGTTTGCACCATTAGGCCTATTAGTGATAGCTTGGATGACTAGTTTAACACATCTAATGGATATATCCTACTCAAAAACCACCATGGACATAAAATAAAATTCTCAATATTTTTTCTCCATCCATTTATCAACTTTGACTTGATTAACTATGACAACCACAAAAAAATTATGAGAAACATGTTCTTTCCTATAGGGTATACTCACTCACTTGAGAAAATAATCACACCTAGAGGTGCCTGGGAGAGTTGAATACATGAAAAAATCACTTATCTAGAAATTTGAGACCATTCTAGTAATTTTTTAATAAGGTCTTTCATATCAGGTCATTATTAGGGTTCTTTGAGGGTTTAAACCATCTTCTAGTCTTAAAGCTTAGTCCCTCATTCTAGAACCTAATTCTTGGAAATTTGATATAAAACCCTTAACCATATACCATAAATATATTGTCCTCATGTAGATGATACACATGCCAATGAACATTTAAACAACCTTCTCAAGTAGATAACTCTTAATTTGTATGCACTTGAGAGACCTTAAAACATTTTTTATTGCCTTAACCTTCAAATCATGACCTAAAACTTCATATATATGATTAAAAAAACTTTAAATACATTTTTCAATGCTCACATATTCACACATTCCATGGAATTTCATCCTAATACTTCATTAGGCTATGATCTCACCATCTTGTTTTATTACACTTGAGTCTTCACACCTTATTAGGTCCTAAAATAACCTTAAAACCTATTTTTAGGATATCAATACTTGATTCACATGATCACAAAAACTTTCCCATGATTTTACATAGCCATACATCCTTCATAGGTATTGACAACACCTCATGACACCTTATTAGGTTGGGCTGGATCTAGAACTAGTCTTAGTTATAGACATGGACTTAAGGTCTTATCCTTTTAGTCTCACTTTTAAAGTCTCCTAAGTGATATAATACCTCATATGTATGATAAATAATCCTTATATATCCTCTTATTCCTCTGTGCATCAATCTCACTAGGCCACCATGCTCAAACCTTCTTATAAAGACTTTTCATACCCTGATTAGTCTTAGGTTACTCAAGCACTTGACCTTCATTCCTCTTTTCATATTATCAACACCTAAATGTTATGATATAAAACATATTACCATTTTAAACCAATACCATACATCTTCTTACATACCTAAGTCTATGCATCTCACCAAGCAACCAAGATTCTGCCTTCACACAAGGTCTTTTCATGATATGATTATGTTTAGGCTAGTTAAGCACTTATACTCAAAGATCTACATTATAAAACTTATAAAAGCTTCTAAAACCAAATATCAATCCCATAAAATACCAAATAACTTCTTACATATCTAATCTCACTCATTTCACCATGCTACTGCACATACCTTCTTAGAAGGTCTAAACAAGGCTTTACAAGACACTTTAATAACTTTGCTTGTTCCTTCCACATCAAGACCTTAACACAGCATCAACCAAGTAGATATAAGACATTTGGACTTGTACCTTTATCTCATATGGAAATTACTACATATATTCAATGCTCATAATCTTATCACAACACATACTTCCAATTGGCCTTGCTCATCTAAACACCATGCTTATCTAGACATCAACCTCACTCATCATGATTACTTACTGTGTTTCTTCACTAGATACATATAGACATCTATTAAAACACACATTGACATCATATTGATATCAATGACAACACTATGCCAATAAACTCCCCCTTTTTCATTGATTTCAAAACATATTATAGTCTGATCAATCTTTTCTCCCTTAAATTGGTATTTTCCCCCCTTTAACATTAATGATAAAGGGTCTTCCATAATTAGCTATCTGATCCTTAGACCTAAACTTCATGAAGGCACATAATGAAAATTTTACCAGATACTCACTTTAGTCTCATTGGTTATTGCATATAATATTTGAAAACTTACTTTCTCCTCTTGAGTAAATACTACCACTAAAAGACACTAGATGACACATAAATTTAGAAACTATAAAAACTGCCCATGGAAATAATCTTTATTTTATGAATGGCCTCACTCATGGAAAATATTTTATGCACATAAACACTAATAACTATACTCTACCAATTATATCTATTCATTTTTTATATCTAACTTATGCAAGAGGCATCTTTATAATATGTTCTTTGATATCAATCTTGATCACTAATCAGAGAAGATAATACTTAATAATATCACATTGAAGATATAACTTAAATTATCATAATCCATTCATACATTTTTAAAATAATCTCTTTTTATCTTATATGAGCTCCATATGCCATATTTGATCCATCTACATCATAAAAACCCTTCTTATATCAATTTACTACTCATTAGGACTATAAATCATCTAGTTTACTATCTACCAAACTTATATTTTGCTTGATCATCATCACCTCCCAAAATAAATACATACAAATAATATAGACCTATGATACATGACCCAAAGGTCATGTTCAAATTTTTAGAGTAATCACACTCAATACCTATGAGCATAAAACATATTTGAAATCAATGCTTGTCCACCATGCCTATTAGGTCTTTTTACAATCAAAGATATTTTTCTAAGGAAAAAAATCTAGTCATCCATGTTAGACCATAGATCACTCATGTTATGTTCATATGGTATCTCAAATGTTCTTCTTGATTCAATATATATCCTTTATTTTTCTCAAGCCACCATGTCACAAACCTCATTATGATATCTTCCTTGCAGCATTATGTCAACTAGGTCTGCACTTACATTCTCTGTTATGATAGACCTCTATCATAGCTTGTATTCTTCATGATATCCAAATTTATAAAATAAAATATTTTCCTTAGTCCTATATGAACTTAAGATCATTTTGATGCACATATAACACTCAACTCTCTCTCACAACTAGCTCAACAAATAGAATCATGAAACATTTTAGAAATCATACTCCCCCAAGTCCATGTTTACTTCTATCTAGATAAAAGAGGTAACTGATCTCTTGAAAAATAAATTATATATACCAATCTCTCCCCTAATGTAACAACTAAACAAATAAGGATCATATAGAACTACATAATCATGTTTCTGTTTTGTCTTCATAACTTACACACCATATGGATCAACAGTACACAGGCCATAACACAAATAAATCACATTGGTACCAATACTTACCTCTAAACATGTCAAAATTCCACACTTATATATCAAACTCAAAAATATTAAACATGTGTTTTTACCTTTTTGACATACAATAACTATCAAATCTCAACAAGCATCCATCATGCTTCCACTTATAGATGAGTGTCTCTATGAATCCTAATGGAGTCACCCCTTTCATAGGGAATTAGAACAACATAAATTTTAGAGATTCCCAAATATCCATAACTTCAAAACATTGAAAATTATTCAACATTATTCTAGGATTGACTATTAACTTAGGCTTGACCTTTGACTTGGCTTCTACATAATCATTCTGAGCTTGCAAAGAATACTCTTGACATTCTTTCAAATCTAAATTATGTTATATAGTAGAAAACAATAAACCTTGGTTTATGAGTTGATCATGACTCACCTTTCCATACTTATTATTTTTATTCAAATCTACTATTAGCATTATTATTTGTTATACCATCATTACTATCATGATAAACACTATCATCATCACAATCCAAGCTTATGATTTTTAGGATCATCTTTAGGCTATTAGGCTTATCTTAAAAGAACATGATCTGATACCAATTATTGGAAGAAATATAAATGATAGGGGTGAATTAGTGTCCTTATAAACTATTAATTTCACTTAAATATATCTTCTAATCATTCATCAAGGAACATCATCATATGAGCAATATCAACTAATATAGAAACATAGTAATGGGAATATACACAAAGAAAGTATGAACACATCATATAAGTGGTAAACCCTCATGGAGAATAAAACCCACTGACCATATATTTTAAAAATAGTCTTATAAATAAATTAATCAAACTTATTTGATCACCCACTCAACTTAGAGCACCAACTTGATAGAGTTTTTTTAGCAAGCACCCACTTGCAAGGAAGCACCAACTCCCTTAGTGACTCAACACCAAATCAACAACCTTTTAACCAAGAACCCACTAAGAAAAATATACTTATTACTTATATATTTTTATTTATTTAAATTTCCAATAGATTATGGTCATCTTCTTCATCTCTTCACATGCTTCTATTCCTTTCAAACTAGCCTCTAGCCTTCTTTGCTCAACTAGCCCTCTTCTTGACTTAATTAGGTCATATGACTTTAATACTCATATCCAAAAATTATATTATATATTCATGAAACCTATCTTTTTTCCACATTACCTCCTTCTACTACTCTTTCTTCTCTTTTATTCACTTGCACACTTCCTTGTCTTACTTACCAATTAGGACTAATTAGTCTTGCTCTTATACAAGCCACTTGAATTCACACACCTTGGTCATCCATAAAAAATTTAAAAATTATATTAAATTTAAAATATGACTTATAATATGTTTAAATCATTAATAAAAAAATACAATATGTCGGTCATAGCATATAGAACCAAACCCTCTTTTAGGCCTTAAGGAGACCTAATCCCATTAGGCCTTCATTAGAGCATGTTACACTTTGCCTTTTTTTAAATTATTAAAAAATAAACATGTGTAATTAAAACTTAATATAAAACTAAAATATACCTTATAAAACTTCACTTTAGGTCTACAACATCTTTTATCTCCAACCACCACTTGAACCCCTTTTTAAAACACTATTCATAATAGGCCTGTGCATACATAGAAAATCTATCTTGAACAACTAAGGTATAAACACCATTTTTATATATAAAAATTGTAAAAATAATAATATTAAGAAACATCATGGCCTTATTGTAATTAAAAACTTTATTAGATGCTTCAACTCAAGGTATACAATCTCAAACTCTTCTCTGTAAGTAGCCCACTCAAAACTACCAACTAGCCTCAAAACATAGTCATGGAAACTTGAAATTATACCATATAAAATAACATATTAAAGATATTAAAATTATTTATTATTAAATTAAAAAATAATTAAAATAATATACAACAAAATTTTCACAATTTCTAATGGAAATTATTGATCTTTGTAGACTAATTTATCGACCTTCTCTCTCACAACCCTTACTCATCTAGATAAGACATTTTAGATTCAATGTTCCAACCTATTAAAATAATATAAAATATTATAAAAATAATTTATATTTTATATAAGTCCCAATAAAAATCATAATATTAATTAGATACTTTAATTCAAAAGATAAGCCTTCAAACTCATCATTGTAGCCTGTTCACTTAGAACTACTAGTTTTCTTTAAAGACCAGTCATGGTTACTTTGAATTAAAAAACCCATGTAAAAACATTAAAATAATATTTATGCATGAATATTATCCTTATATATATTTATAACATCTAAAAATACAAAAGCATTGAGAGCTAATAGTAAATATTAGACATATAGATGAATCTCTGAACCTCTCTGTACACAGACCTCATTAAGCTAGACAAGTCAACTTGAGATAATTTTTTTGATATATAAAAATATATCCAAAACTTATATACAACATAAAAATGTATTAAATTTCTTGAAAAAATTATATATGCACTTGGATTAATACCTAGTTGATGATATCACATCCCTAATCACCTTCTCACTTCTGCCTAAGTTTCTCATTATTTGCACCATTAGGTATATTAGTGATAGGTTGTCTTGAATGATAATTTTAGAAAAAAATATGTATATTAATTGATAATAAAACACCATTTACATTAAATAAAATTATCAATCTTTGTCCTCTATCCATTTATCAACTTTGACTTGGTCAACACTGACTGCTACAATAATTTCCCAAGAAACATGCTCTTTCTTGTAGGGTTTGCTCAGTCACCTAAGAAACCAATCACACTTTGATGTGTATGGGAGAGTTTATTACATGATAAAATCAATTATATATCCATTTTATTCCATTATTTTCTATTTTTAACAAGATATTTCACATCAAATCATTGTTATGGTTCTTTAAGGGTTTAAACCATCTTCTAGTCTTAACGATCATTCATAAAGCTTATCCCCTCATTACAAAAAATAATGATTGAAAATTTATATAGGACCCTTAAAATTATAATTTAAATATCTTATTTCCTCATGAAAATGTTTCACATGCCAAATAACACTTGAAAAACCTTATTGGGTAGACAACTTTCTATTTTATGCACTCAAAAGACCTTAAACCACTTTTTCATGCCTTAACCTTCAAAACATGACCTAAAATTCATAAATATTATTAAAACAACTTTAATTACCTTTTTAAATGATAAAATATTCATACATTTCTTAGATACTAATCCTGATACCTCATTAGGCCATTCTCTCACCATCTTGTTTTACTACACCCGAGTTTTCACACCTCATTAGGTCTTAAACTGACCTTCAAACCTATTTATAGGATCTCAATAATTCATTAAAATTATCACACAAAAATTTCATTCTTATACATATCTATACATCCTTCATATTTGTTGATGACACCTCATGACACCTTATTAGGCCAAGTATGGTCCAGAACTAGTCTTAGTTATAAACATGGACTTAATGTCTTACCCTTGTAAGCTAACTTTGAAAGTCTCCTAATTGATTCAATACCTCATATTTATGATCAAGAATCCTTAGGACACCCTCTTATGCTTCACATCCTCTTATGCTTCTTTCCATTCATCTCACTAGGACACCATGCTCAAACCTTCTTACAAGTATTTTTCATACCATGACTAATCTTAGGTTACTCAAGTACTTGACCTTCATGCCTATTTTCATGTTATTAACACCTCAATATCATTATATACAGCATATTACCATGATAAACCACTAACATACATATTATTACATGCCTGAGACCACTCATATCACCAAGAAACTAAGCTCATGCCTTTATATAAGGTCTTTTCATGATATGACTATGTTTAGGGTACTTAAGCACTTGTCCTCAAAGATATAACTTAAAACACTTTTGAAATCTTATAAACCTAAATATCAATCCCATACAATGCCAAATAACTTCTTACATAGCTAGGCTTACTCACTTCACCATGTTATTTTCACATACTTTCTTACAAGGTCTAGACAAGGCTTCAAGACACCTTACTGCCTTAAATTATTTATTCCATATCATGAACTTAACACAATTTCAACCAAGTAGATATAAGACACTTTGACCTGTAACTCTCTCTTACATGAAAATTACTACATATTGTCAATGCTCATAAGCTTGTCACAACACATACTACCAACTAGCCTTGCTCATCTAAACATCAACCTCATTCATCATTATTACTCACCATGTATATTCACCAAATGCATATAACAATCAATAAAACACACTTTGACATCATGTTTACATCAATGATAACACTATGCCAATAATTAGCCTCTATCAAATCTTGTCTCTAATTTTTAAGTTGATGTATCAGTTTGTTGAATGGTTGGTGCCCTCTGATATTTATAAAATGCATTGGAATCATATTGATTTAAAATATGCCATGTCATATTAAAATATTTTATTGGAGTGAGATATATGACATTGCATTATAGGATTTATTCTAAAACTTATGTTGGAAATTCTAGAAGGTTTGTGAAAACTCTTCATGGAAGACCTAATAAAACCAAGTGAGAAGATGGATTGGTTTACCTTACTTTATATTGAGGATTATTATAACTCTTTGTAGTTGATTTTGATCCACTTGTATATTTTAGTTTGTACATATAGATAACATTGACTTCTCTTTATTTCATTGTGTGACATAAACCTATGAAGGTTGGAAACTTATTGAACAAGATAGCTTCATGTAATGATGGTAGTAGGCTCTATTTTTATATGTCTTAGAGCTTTCTATCTACCATGGGGCTAGTCAATTTGGCCAATATAGTCTTATATCATAAGACATTCTCTACAAAAGGATCATTTAATTTTTGTTTTAGTTGCGATACTTGGGCATATGAGATATTATCATTGATGTTTATTGATAAGTGTGATAAAAACATATCTAGTAATGTATTGAGTGTGGTAATAGACTAATTTGGTAGATCATAAGAGAACTATAAAGCATAATATTTTAGATTGCATGGGAAAAACTTAGTGAGGAGCCAATCATTGGACACATAGTCCAAACATGCTACATTAAAATCATGGAGATGGTGCTTTGGGTCACCCTTACCATCATATAATGTAAACATAGGTGCCAAAAATATGGATGGCAAAGGAGTAGTTTCTATGTGATTTGATAAAGGTGTATGTAAAATAACATGAGAATCTAAGGCATGTGATGGCCTCGTGGATCATTGATTAATATGTAACACCTTAGCCTACAAAATATTATCCTCTTGGATAAGGGACTGTACATCTAGAGAGGAGGAACTAGACATATGAGGTTTAGATTTCAATGAAGGGTTTTAAGTTGAAATTGGCTATTTTGCTAGCTGAGTTGGCCCTAATGTAGGTGTAACAATGTTATTATTTGGGGGAATAGAATATTGACCATTGTTTGATAAGTTCTTCATGTATAATATTGATAAACTCATATTACATATCCAAATGTTTGGAAATAAAATATTGCAATTGTCTAATACTATTTTCATTAATTCAGTTATTGAATTCTGCCATTGTAGTTTGAGTAGGAAAAAAATATTGTATATTTTCAACCTTTCAATAAGTTTAATCTATGAAAGATTAAAAGTAAATACTAAAAAAAATCTAAGATTTTATAATTAATATATGAGCAATAAAAAATCACACAAACACTAAAGCATTTAGGGATAGGGTTTTTGAAATATTCAAGGTAATTAAGGTTCACCAAATGTTTTTGTGATCAATAGGAATCCAAGAGAGGAGTTAGTATTGTGTTAGTATGATAAAAAACCAAATAAAAACATAGTAATAAGTCTAACACATCAAGCCTAAACAATCAAGTAGGAAGATAATAATGCAAGTAGCTATCAATGGAAGACAAAACAAGCATTCTTTACCTTCCTTGAGAGTAAGATTTTTATGTTGTCTATGTAGTAATTTACTTGGTCATGTGCTCATAAATTTTTTGACAATGGTGTTCCTTGCATCATACCTCCTTGTCACCTTGGCAATGTTTGGCTTGGATTTGGATTGGATTTTATGATTCTCTCTCTCAATAAATGAACATTATAACATTACACAAAAATGTTCTTTGAAGTTATTTTTGTAAAATAACATTATAAAAAAAGAGTTTATTAAACAATGGGTGAGGCCTTATATTTATATCCTCTCAAAATAAATCTAACCCAAGTGTAGTTAGGTTAGAGTTAACCATAGTTAGGTTTATTCTAACCCTAATTGAGTTAAAGAGGGAACACATAATTAATATTTGGGATAGAGATCCCATTTATTAATTTTGGCTCTCCATTTCTAAATTTAAGGATTTAAGGGAGAAATATTCAATTCTTTGACTTTGAGGATGATGGCATCATCATGACCTAAATTTTATTGGAATTTCCTTTTAAAAAAATCCATTTTCACTAATTATACAAAAAAATTACTTAAGAATTTAATTTGATTTGCATAGTTAATTCATTTTGCTTAGCATTTTTGCACTTTAAGAATTATGTAAGTGTTTTACTTAATGGGTCCAAAGGCCAAACTATAACATAGTTTTCCCCTATTTGAGAAGGCATTGAAATACATAGGCATATTAACATCTTCTCAAAGAATGAAACAATTGTTAATGCCTTGGTTAATGCCCCAGAAGGTGATGGCTAAGCCTTCAATTTCCCCTCAAAGGATTGGGTAGAAAAATAGAGTTGAGGAAAATTCCCTCAAAAATAAGGAAATGATGCAACCTATAGGTAATGAGGGTGCACATATTGATTTTCCTAAAGGTGGTCATAATAAGTGACACAATGAGGTGCCCCATTAGGGTAGATAAAAATAATTATTTACCCAAAGGAAGTTATAATCATTGGCATAATGAGGTGCCCTAATAGGGTAGATAAAAATAATTATTTACCTAAAGGAGGTTATAATCATTGGTATAGTGAGGTGCCCCAGTAGGTAGGTGGGTGAAAATGATGATTTTTCCAAAGGCAGTTATAATCATTAGCATAATGAAAAATTCCCTAATAGGGTAGATAGGTCGAATAATAATTATTTTCCCAAAGTTGATTATAATCATTAGCATACTGGTTTGACTTAATAAGGTAGATGGAAATGTGATACAATTTGTATTTACCAAAATAGGGTAGATATGATCAGGGAAATTTTATATAATTTTCCATCATATGGTAAATTAAGAATGGGAATTACATATTGAATCAGCAATCATAGAGTAATAAGAAGCCAACACAAAGTATAATAATGAATTTGAGCCACCTTCTAGTATGGATATGCATATCATAACTATTAGGGATTACAATTCATTTATGATTTAATTACTTTGCATTTGGGTAATATTTGGGTAGGTCATAGAATTTTATAGGTGTAAACAAAAATATTACCCACTACATTATCTAATAGATTGTGTGGCCTAGTTTTCTTATATTTTGGGATATTATATATCATAGTTATACACAACTATAATAACAATGTGTATCCAAAGCATGAAAAAAATTAGTTTAAATGCAAGTACAATAACTTAGGTGTAAGTTATGAAAAATCAAATCCCAATTGAGTATAATGCAATTAACTAAGTACATGAATTACAATAATTTAAAACTTGAGTACAAGATAAGGGTAATCAAGAATAAAGTGAAAATAAAGTGTAAGAATCCTATGGCTACCAAGGAACAAAAAAGAAAAAAGGGGAAATAAAAATAAAACAAAAAAATAAACAATTAAATAAATAAACACAAACAATAACAAACAACAAAACACCAATAAATAAAAATAAACAAAAAACAAAACACCGATAAAATAAATAAATAAATAATAAAACACCAATAAAAAATAAACACAAAAAAAACACTAATAAACAAAATAAACAAAAAATTAAACACCAATAAATAAATAAAACACCAATAAATAAAATTACACAATCATGGATGCAATCAAATAAAATAAAACAATCAAAATAAACAAACAATTCAAAGCAAAGAAAATTACAATAAACAAAGTATTCTAAAAAGAGAGGCAAAATACAAACAATGGTTAATCACAATGATAGTAGAAATATAATATAAATTATTCATGCATGTGTAATATAGGTGTTACTCTTAGTGATAGGGTTTCCCCTTAGTTAAATAACAATGATGTAGGTATAACAACATAAGAACATAAGAGTAATAATGTTACCCTTAGGCTATAGGGAATAATGACACATAAAAAGAAAATGGGTGGAATAGAAGAAAAATAATGGGTAGTTCAGTTACCTCTAGATGAATTAGGCAAGTGGACACTTCCTTCATAGTTTCATGGATGCAATATCTAACATGAACTTTAGGCCAAATGCAGTTCTTCTATGGTATGGGATATATTAAAAATGTTGATGTAGAAAAAATGATTGACTTGTATAGTAATATGCGAATGGTATCATAAAATGGTGAGTGCATAGGAAAAGAGAGGGGTGACATTCACAATCACAAAAGAATCAACACAAATAAATTTTAGGAGAGTGAGATTATGTTTTATGCAAAAACCATACTAAAAGACAATAGATAAGTGCTCACACATGAATTGAGTTCATAATTCTTACTAAATCTAAGGCTGAGAATTAAAATAAGTTCAAAAAATGATGAGAGTGTTGGAAATTATTTATCTCAAAATGGTGAGAGTGTAATAAAATTCAAGCCGTCATTAGTGTATCAAATTTGTACACATAATGCCCACCATATAAACTCACAAAATGAAAAAAGCATATGGCTCAGGATAATAAGGACCAAAAAACTAAATGAGAAGTGATTAATTATAAAATAGCTAGGAGTCCTAGAGTATTTAAGGTAATGAAGTGGTTGAAAAAAATAATGAAGGGTGTGGCTGAGCTAACTTGAGATACCCCATGTATCCAAGTGTTGCCTGCATAGTCCATGTGAACCTCGAGCTAATGTAGTTTTCCTATAACTAGGAAGAGAAAGATGAAGATGTTGTAGAAATGAAGTTGAATAAGATAAGATGGCCCATCCCATAAAATTTTCATGGATTTATATCTCACATGGAAATTCTAAGACAATTTTCATGAATTTGTGATTTTTGAAATTTTCACATATTTTTGGAATTTTTGAGGCATCACAACTCAAGTAAAAATTATGAGATATAGAATGGTCCAGCTCATAAAATATTGATAGTTTGTCTTAAGTGTTCTCTTTAAATAACAAAAGGATTCAAACTTAAATTGTTTTTAAAATGGTGATATCATGGATTAAAGATGTTTTCAAAATGATGAGAGCATTGAAACTTAAATTACCCATAAAATGGTGAGAGTGTGGCTTAAATATGGTCAAAAAATGATAAGAGTATTTAAACCTAAATTAATCAAAAAATGGTGAGAGAGTGGAAAATGGGTGACTGAGTTGACCTCAATGTGAATTAAGCACTACCTACATAGTCTCATAGGACCTCAAGTCACTATAGTTCCTTCGTACAACAAAAGAATCTGACTAAGTAGCAATAATTTCATGAATTAGGAAAATGAAATAGTATAGGATAGTGATACATCAATGTGGATAAAAGGGGGTTGTTTCTAATTTTTCCAAAGGTAGTTATAATGAGGAAATAATGACATGGACTAATGTTACTAATTTTCCTAGAAGCAGTTATACTTCTTAGCACCAAAAATGAGATAGAATGTGCCAAAAATGAAGAATGTAATTATCAAACCATTGTCATACTACCCCAATATTTTGACTTATTATTAAAAACATGTGTTTAATAAATTTATATAATGAATCTTTAGACATCCCATTCTAGCCACAACTGGCTTCCAACTAGACTTCAGATTGATTTTTACCAAATAGTGCAAATTAAGCTTAGGAATAATTAAATGTCCTAATTTCATCTATAAATTAGACATTATTTATTATAATAATGTTGAGGTATTACTATTTAGTTTATTATTATATACATAATATTAATCTTTCATGGATTCATCTCCAATCATCTCACACCCTAGCAATGTGACAATTTGGCCTTTGGACCCATTAAGTAAGGAACTTGAATAATTCTTAACATGCTAAAATGCTAAGCATAATAAATTAACTAATAAAATTAAATTAAATTATTAAATTAATATTCCATGTTCAATTAGTGAAAACAAATTTTACAAAAAATAAAATTCAATAAAAATGAAGTCATGATGACATCATCATCCTCAAAGTCAAGGAATTAAAATATCTCCCTAAAATGCCTGAAATGCATAAATGGAGAGTCATGCATGATTAATGGGATATATATCCTAAATATTAATTATATGTCCCTTACTTAACTCAATTACAATTAGTCTTAACTCAACTAGGGTTAGTTTGAACTCAACCATAGTTATCTTTAACTTAACTACACTTGGGTTAGAGTTAGTCTGGAGGCTATAAGTACAAGGCCTCACCCATTGACCCATAGGATTTTTATGTGAAATTTTATTATGCCAAAATATCTCAAACAAGATTTATAGTTTAATTTCATTATGCCAAAATACTTCCAAAAAACTTATTTTGTGTGTTGTTACCATGCCCATTTGCCAAGCCAAGACAAAGGCATCCAACATTTCCAAGGTGATAAGGAGAAGAGGATAAATGGAGCTTCATTGACAAAGATTTATTGATCACATAGTCAAGCACATAAAATAATTTCCAACTCACAACACTTGCCCTCATGGAAGGTAAAATATCTTGTTTTGCTTTCATTTTATTGATTTTTTGTGTAGTTCTCTAGCTCCTTGAGCATCTATGCTAGAGGTGTAAGTTTTTAGTGTGTTTTTTTTTAAATTTCATTTATTGACTAACATGATATTAATCTCCCCTCTATGTATTCCTTTTCCACATAATGGAATGTTGAGTGGGTTGCATACCCCACAAATTTTTTTAGATGACATTTTAGAACCTCTTGCTAACATTTTTCATACTAACATTTTTTATGCTAAAATTTTGACTTAATGACCAAAAAAGTGACAAATTAAAGATCATACAAATTACATAGATACATGAAGTTTTACACCCAATAGATATAGTATTGATCTATGAAAATTCATTATTTCACATGCAATTTTGCATGCTATTTATGGTTTTGCATTGTGGAAGTATAGTTTTGCATTTTTAAATTTTTCTTTCCTTGATAAAAGTGGTTTTACACTTGATACATGTGTTTTTTCCATCATAATCAATGATATTGAATTCAAAATATTCTATTTTTCACTAACCAAGTTTATTTTGTAGGTAACATATGATTTTGACTAGGACATGAGGTATTGACCTTGTGAAATGTAGTTTTGTAATCACAGTTGTGGTTTAATAGAGAAGTGTAGTTTTCAGCTACAAAAATGCATTTTTGCATTTATAATATGTGGTTTTTCTCTTTGAAAATATATTTTTGCATTAACATTTTATTTTGTCTACTAAAGTGTGTTTTTGAACTAACAAGTGTTATTTTGTAGAAATACAGTATTACACTATCTATTGGTGGTATTGTACTATGTGAAAAAGGTAGAAAACCTAAGAGGCCAAATTCAATTATTATTTTGCCATTTTATTTTTATATTTTAATAAAGATAACCCCTAACACTTTGTATGGGATCCAAAGGTCAAGGAAAGAAGTTTTTAACACCTTAAATATTTAATTCACATTTGCATTTGGTGCTTAAAAATTGTTTAGTCACTTTGTTTTTTTAAAAAAGTTTATAAATCAAATCCAATGGGATAATTTTCACATCATACTTCACTTGTTTATTTAAAACAAATGCAAACTTAGACTGAGTGTTCTTACGGGCTATTTTGTTTCTTGTTTTTGTTGTTTATTTTGTTTTTACAAACCAAACTTATCACGTATGCTCTCCCATCATCCCCTTGAGGGAATTCAGGTGACCAAAAATGATTCTTTATTTACCTTTTTCACTTAATCCAAGTATAGAAGGAATTTTGAAAATTCAATCCCTAAGATTTGAGTGAATTAGGTGATCTTAAAATGACCTTTAAAGCACTATATTTATGTTTTGCATCTTGGTTTGTGGGATGGATTTCATCCCCTCCTCATAAGTTCTTTAGGGAAGCTTTAACCCAAGAATTAATCTCTCGATATCATTTCAACACCACTCCATGTAGGGGTATACAAATTGAGTTAATGAATAATTAAGATGTTAGTTTGAATGGGTAAACTAACTTTGTTAGTGACTATTGGCCCAAAAATAATGGCCTAATATGGACATCACACTACACTGAGAAATTGATGGATGTAGTGGTTGTAAAAATGACAAGACCTTTTTACAAAAACCCAATTAGCGTAGATCCAAATAGAGTGATTGCATCCCTATTGTTAACCACACTTGGGACCATCTAGAAACTTATAGTTTTAGACAAACCCCACTTACTATAGAAATAGTATCAATGCAAGGTGAATAGACAGAAGTTCCATGTCATCATATTAATTATCAAGAGAAGAGGGGGACTAATAACCCTACTTTTCATGTGTATCTAAATTTTTGGATTAACAAATTATTTCCTCTCAAGGAGTATATAGATGAAATTTGATGATACAAAGCCACCTTGTTAATTTTTAAGAATAGAATCATACACTTAGATGTTTTTGTCTTTTCCTTTTAATTGTATTATTTTGAGTAAAAAAATGTTTTGTTTATGAAAAAAAAATTTCCAAAAACCATGTCAAAACTAATCAATTCATGTTTTTACACCCCTTTTACCCTAAAGAGGTGTTATGCCATCTATTTGATACCATAATTTTCCTTAGACATTTTCAAAATGTTTGTGTGTGTGTTACTTGATTGAAATGGGTGTCATTATATTATTGATTCCATCTTATGTTTTTACCTTAGAGTTTTGAAACAAAAACATTATCATACCTTTTGAGTGAGATAACATTATTATGATACTCATAACTATTTCAAACCTTTTCCTTGTGTCATAATGAGTTCCAAATAAATATGCCTTTTGGTCTATGATTGGTATTATTATGTTGTTTATTTTGGTCTAAAATTTTGGCCATTTGAGAAACCAAGTCTTCTAAACCAAGTTTGAAATTGGTATTATGAATTTCAAATTCAAACATTGATGGGTTTATGCCTATGCCTTTCTTAATTTTGGCTTGGATGTTCACCTCTCACTTTTGATTTGTGCAACTTGGACTAATTCCTTGATTGTTTTGAATATATTTTTTTCCTATATTTGAGAAGTGGTCTCTTCTGAATACCTCGCATTTATTTTTTTGCTTAGAAATAAAGTCAAAACTCTCTTTCCAAATACAAATTTAAGAGAGGTTAGTTTACATTTGAGTCTTGCTCATCATTTAGGCTTGAATGTTTTCCTCCTCATGCTTATTTTTTCCTACTTGGAATTTATTTTCCCAATTAATTTTATGCATACACCTAAGGTCCAATGTTTTTTACCAATGGTCAAGTTTATGTTTGCATATGCCTAGTTTGAGTCCAAGTGTTCCAAATTTTTAGATTAATTGAATTGAAAGTCTTACCTAGACCTAGTTTATTCCAACATCTAGCTTTGTGTTATGTTCTAAAAGACCTAGCATTTGCCCTAGTTTATATATTTCATTCATGCCCATTTCATGTCTAGCTTTGTGTCATGTTCTCAAAGATAACATTTTGCCTTTTAGACCTAGTTTGTTTAAAGTATAGCTTTGTGTTGTGTTTTCAAAGACCTAACATTTCCCTTAGCTATTAGATATTGTTCATGTCATTTTCAGCGTAGATTTGTGCCTAGTTCACAAATACCTATCAATTTTTTTTCTATTTTTTGACCTAGATTAGAGTTTGTTTAAAACACATTTTACCAAGACTAGCATTAAAATTTGTATTTCAAAAGTGACCATTTGTTTATAAATTATACCTTGAGGATAAATTAGACCAAGTTTATCATTGACCAATGTTGGAGAAACAACTCTATTCCTGGGCAAAATTTTATACCAAGTTTCTAAACATACCAAGTTTGGACCATTTTCCATTTAGGCTATGTTTTAAGAGTTTGTATAACTCTATACCTTTTATTTGTGAGACACTAGTCATGAATTTGATTATGCCTCATTACACTTGTAACAAATCCGTATACAATCTAGTTTATGATAATTTGGTCATGAATAATAAATTTGTTCAAGACCCATATGGTGATGATGTAGTTTGTGAGATGGATCCATATCCTCATTACACTACTCAATATGTAGAACAAAGTCAAGATACATTAACACACTATCTAGTTAATATACCTCCCTATTCAAGGCAAGACCAAGAACAAATAGTGTAATATATCACTAGTATTGCATTAGTGTGGAATAAGTTCAACCACAACCATACTATGTTACTATGACATTGACATATGACCCATACTTATTTTATCATCACTTTCTTGAAAACAATGATGAATTTCTAGTTAGATCCATAGAGGTAGGGGCCAAGTTTCTAGTAAATTTACACCATAAAAACCTACCTAGTCTAATCAGAGTGCTCAAAAATGTATCTTACACCCAAACTACCAAACATTAATATACTATTCATCCTCAAATTCTCATGTTGGCTTCATTACAATACACATATAATTTAAAGAGTAAAGGGATAAATGGAGGACAAATTCACATAAATGTGTTAGAATACAACTATCTACTCAAAGGGGGGATGAATCAGTAGATCAACTAAAACTAGTCATGTAAAACCTTTTTAAAATAGATTAAAAGATATATGTAGAAAAAAATATGGAGAGATCACACACATAAAAAATCACATGATACCAAATATATACATGGAAAACCCAAAGGGAAAAACCATAATGAGAATAGCTTCTAGAATCTACTATTCTAATCTAGCCTCATAGTTAAAACCTCACTGGTTACATATTTAAAAGCACCAACCCTAAGGAGACACCAATCCCCGATTTAGGAGAACCAAATCTAAGGAATTACCACTCCCTAATTGAGAACCAATTTATCTTATATGATGGCACCAACCAATCAAATCTCTATTGAGCTACAACTCCAAATTATAATGTTGATTCATAAAAGAATCCAATCCTCTATTTTATATTATAATTTTTATTTTCAATTGTTCATAATTTACACTTCATCTTATTTTTCTTCCACTTTTCCTCTTTGCTTTTGTGTCTCTATATATCTATATTTGACACACTTCATCAAAATTTTGTTCTCTATCTCTCTCTCACTCTATTTTACTCTACTCAATATCAATAGCAATAGCTCCAACAAATTCTACAGTATCTTATATGTTGTATATATAATCATTTGATTTAGGGTTTGTATCTTCTCTATGTTCACACTAGTTTGCTAACACATCATGCCCTATTTTGGACTCAATTTATTATCTCTTGAACTATAAGTTTCTCATGTCTTGAACTCATGCACCACCATCATGATTCTTAATATTATTACTATTTATAGCCATTTTTGGACTCTATTTTTGATTCACATGCACATTTACATAGATTTTATCAATTACAGTAATCAAATTCATTGTATGTGTCATTATTCATGGCTTACTTGCATGTTCCTACATGTTCTTATGCTTGACCATTAGACTAATCATATCTTTAAATATCAACCATTTATCTTACATTTAGTGCCATGATTTGATGGTGTTTATTTAAATATCTCAATTTTAAAATGCATACATTCAATCAATCTCTAATAAGTTTACACTCTCCTTTGGATCCTTATACACTTCTAAACATTAACTGTTCATAAAATGTATCTATTGATCTTCCTAATTTGAGATTTTACATGCCATTATATATTGAAAATAGCATGATCTTTACTTATATCCTAATAATAAACATTGAACTCTTTATCCCATTGAGTCCACTCAGTCCATTGGATCTCCTTTGCATGATCATTGCTCACCATCAAATCTTCTGATAAGCTATATATTTATATTTTCTTAGCTCTCAAGAATGTGACACTTATCATTAGTGCATGACTTTTGCACATTAATTTTAGTTATCACTATTGAGACACTTGACATCCTCGAATTGATCATTGAATTATTGACTTTAAAGTGCATCATATATTTATTGTTCGATGCTTCATGATTGTGACACTTGTCACTAGCAAGTTTACTTAGAGGAGCCTTTGATAATTTGACTTCACTATGAATCATTAAATATTCAATGTAATGTTAAAATATAGTTATTTGATCAAGTTGAGACAAATATTTATTCTAAGACTTAGTAAATATTATGTCTTGATCATTGCTTTGAATTGGTAATTGCTAGGTCAAAGGGGCCAATTTTACAATGATGATAAGGGCTTTAGATGTAATTTAAGATATTAGGTCATAGTTATATCTAGTCCATATAAAAATATAAAATCTTGTGACAACCATGGATTAAACCCTTAGGGTTTAACTAATAAACCCTATAATGTCTGGGAGCAAAGATAATTCAATCCTAGGCTCATCACTCTTCATCTAGATTATTTGATATATTAATATCACTTGAATTATCATAAAGAATATATATAGATGACTTGTACTCTACCTTGATGTCTTTTAGTATTTTCTTCATCCACAAGACTTGAGTACAACATTCCACTACTACTACATACTCTACTTCTAATGTAGAAAGAGTAATTGACTCTTGATTTTTACTTATCTATGAAATAAGTTGGTTTCCAAAGAAAAATGCACCATCACTAGTGCTTCTTTTATCATCCACACTTCCTACCCAATCAACATATGTATATGCTATTAAAGTGAAATCTTCACTTGTAATATACCATCATCCATAGTCAATTGTGCTCTTTATGTATCTATAGATCCTTTTCACTACATTGACATGTGATTCTTTGGGAGTAGCCTAAAATCTTGTAACCATGCACACTACTTGCATGATATCTAGTCTTGATGGAGTTGAGTATAACAAGCTACCTATCATGGATCTATACATACTCTGATTTGCATCAAGGGACTCATCTTATTTTCTCAACTTACATCTAGTTATCATGGGATTACTAATTGGTTTATTATCTTCCATTCCAAACTTCTTGAGCATTTCCTTTATATACTTGGTCTAGGATATAAATATCATTTCATCATATTGTGATATTTGTAGACCAAGGAAGAAAGAAATTTATACAAGCATACACTTCTCAACCTCACATTTCATTTGTGTAGCAAATTCTTTACACATTTTTTTATTTCTACCACCAAAGATGATGTAATCTACATAAACAAAACAAATCAGCATATGCTCACCTTCATATTTGAAGTATAGATTATTGTTTACACATACTTTATTGAAATTTTATTGTTGTAGGTACTAGTCCAATCTTGAATACCATGCCCTAAATTCCTATTTCAGACCATATAGAGCTTTTTTTAGTCTGCATACATAATCTTCTTATTCTGACAATTGAAAACCTTCAAGTTGTTCTATGTAGACTTCTTCTTATAAGTTCCCATTCAAGAAAGTTGAGTTAACATCCATTTGATAGACTTTAAATTTATTTTAAACTAAGAATGCTATAAACATTCTTATGGATTCTAATATATAAACTAAAGCATATGTTTCCTCAAAATCTATGCCTTCAACTTGTGCATATCCTTTGCACACCAATCTTGCCTTATTTATTATGACAACTCCATCCTGATCGAGCTTGTTTCTAAGGACCCATTTTATACCTATTATATTCTTATTGAAAGGTCTTGGAACTAATTTCCATGCTTTTTTCTTTTCAATTTAGCTCAGTTCTTCTTCCATGGATTTTATCCAATTCCCATCCTTTCTAGCTTCGACATAGTTCTTAGGCTCAATTTCAGACATTAGAGCAAAACTTACTTTCTCCTTATTTTGTGCAACTCTTCTCCTTGTCTGAACTCCTTCATTTTTATTACCAATTATCTTATCTATAAGATGATCTTTTTGAACAAATCTTGGAGGTGACCTTTCATTCATTTCATCAACCTCTTCATTCATTATTTCCTCTTCAAAATGTAATTCTTCATTGTAGATTTCTTTGTCAGGTTCAACATTTTTCAATCCTTATTCAACCTTGATATTGATGCTCTCTACAATCCTATGTATCATTTTATTGTAACATATGTAGGCTTTGCTTTTAGTATAATAACCAAGAAATATTCCTTCATCACATATTGATTCAAAGCTTCCCAATTTATCCTCCTTTCTCTTGATGTATCATTTGCTTCCAACACTCTAAAATACTTCATAGAGGTAGATTTTCCATACCATAGTTCATAGGTAGTTTTGTCACTATTTACCCTTAGTTGAACTCTGTCTAAGATATATACTACTATTTGGACTGCTTGTCTCTAGTCTCTATCAGGTAACTTGGCCTCTTTTATCACTATTTTTGCCATCTCCTTGACTATCTTATTCTTTCTTTCAACAACTCCATTTTTCTATGGAGTCCTTATTGTAGAGTAATATAGTTTGATTCCATGCTTCTTATAATACTCTATGAACTCACTTGAGGTGAATTCTCCACCTTTATTAGATCATAAGCATTTGAATTTTCATCTAATCTCATTCTTCACCATGGCTCTAAAGACATTAAATATTTCAAATGCCTAAGACCTATCCTTCAAAAAGGTCACCCATGTCATTCTTGAGTAATCATCTACAAATAACATGAAGTACCTCTCTCCTTTAGATCCTCTTGTCTTAGTAGGAACACAAAGATCACTATGAACTAATTCTAGATGTTTTGTAGTTGCTTACTACTTTGTTTGAAATATGACCCTTGTTTGCTTGCCTATTTGACATTCCTTGCAAGTAGTGTCTACAGGTTTAATTATCTTGAGCATATGTCTGACACACTTATTTGTGCTTACTTTGACTAGGTTATCAAAGTTAACATGACCCAGTCTTCTATTCCATAAGTAAATCTCATTAATCTTTCCTATCAAGAAGATATTACCATTAACTTTAACAATATTATAGATATTAATTTTAGTCCTTTTCCCTTCTATAACTAGTTTTATAGATCTCTTTAACTTATAGCCTTTTGCATTAAATGTGACCTTATATCTATTATCACACATTTCATTGAAACTTAGCAGATTATGCTTTAATTATTCAACATAAATGACATCATGTGTAGGCATTTTCTCATCTATGTTCAAGGTTACTTTACCTCTAATCTTTGCTATAGTGTTTTCTTCCAATCTGACAGATCCTTCCTTGCATTTGTTCAGTTTGATAAACTTGATCTTATCACCAATCATATGCTTTAAGAAACCACTATCTATCACCAAAAAAAATTTCTCCTTAGCATGGAGTGTAGTTTGAGAAATCATAGATTCATCTTTCACTTTCCACATTTCCTTGGGTTTTTTATATGGCTTCTTTTTTTCCATCTCAGAGAATTGTGAACCTTTGTTCACATTGGGAGGCATGCATTTATTATTAATTTATGTTTTTGGTCTTACAAAGTTTGTTCTACATTATTTAGCTATGTGACCAAATTCATTGCAATTATAACATATTACATTTTTATCTAATAAGGGAGCAAATAAATTTTTACTTAAAAAATTTATTATCCTTTTAGTTATAACTCTACAATCAATAGTCTTATGACCAAACTAATCATAGGTATAATAATAACCATAGAAAATGAGGAATACATGGTCATATCATTTCTTGGTGCAATATGAGGAGTTCTTCTAATCCTTGGCTTCTTCAATTATCTAACTTTTGTGTATCCATATGCATCAGATACCTTTGCCTTATTTTCTTCAAGCTTCCTTTTAGCTTAACTATATTCACATTAATAGTGTTTGTGTCTGTATTTATGTCCTTGAAAATTTTCTCTTTATTTGCTCTTCATTCTCCTTCTACTTTGAAGTTGTCATATAGGTTAGGAGATGTATTAATTATGGAAATTTTTCATTTTTCATAACCAAGATCTGATCTCTCTTTTGAAGGATTTTGAGAGTTGATCAATTCATCAAGAATGTCTAATCCTCATATCAACTTCAAAATTTTGTGTAGTTGTCCTTTAGCTTTTTCAAGCTCTTTTATAAAATCCATTATCTCTTATTCTAATTTAATACACTCATCAGATTTAAATTGTAGTTTAATTTTTACTACATCTTCTATTCTTTTAGCCTCTTCAACTTGTGTCTTTAGGCTCAGTATCATCTAGTTAGATTTTTCAAGACTTTTGGATATTTTCTCAATCTCTTTCTGTCCAAGCTTCTTTTGTTTTGATCTCTCTTTTCTCAGCTTGTCAATTTAATCTAAAGCATAGGTGAGTTCACACTCTAGATCCACTTATCTTTCCTATTCTTCATCTGAGTCTTCAACTTCTTCTTGATCCATAGAAGTTGATCCTATTGTCATGATTAGGACCTCATTTTCTTTATCTACAAAGGCATAGTCATGTTCATCATCTAAACTATCACTTTCATTCATTTAATCACTATCTTCTTTTTTTTATAGCCCTTTCTTTTTTTTGAAGAATTTATTATTCTTGGAATAATAAGGTTTCACCTTTTTACTATTCTCTTCTTACTCAGTGTTATCCTTCTTGTTATAAGGGTATTTATCAACACAAATTCCTACTTTACCACAATTAAAGAATTTAAAGGGTAACTTAACTCTTTACTTTCCAAATCCTCTCTTTAATATTATAAAAAAGTTGACATCTTATTCATTAGTCTCCTTAGATCTAAATGAGGATATTTTTGCTTTTATTTTCTTGGCTACTTTGAATGCAACTTCTTTCTTGAATTTTTCTACTTCTCCCATTCTCATCTCATAAATAGTGAAGGTTCCATGAAACTCATCAATAGTGAGTTTGTCCAAATCTCTTGCTTCCTCTATTTTAGGGATTTTAGAGACATACCTTGATGTTAGAGATATTAGGACCTTTTTGACAATGACTGATTATTTCATCTATTCTCTGAGGCCTCTAATTACATTGACTATTTTATCCACTTTGAGGAGATAGTCTATAATTTTATCTTCCTCATTCATTTTAAGGTTTTCAAACTTGCCTTTTTAAGTTTGTATCTTGGCCTACTTTACATTTTCATCTATTTCATAGATGCTCTTTAGTTTGTTAAAAAATATCTTGTACATTTTGATAATGCATCACTTTGATAAACTCTAAATTAGACAATCCACATAAAATAACATCCTTCACCTTGTCATTATTCTCATATGCCTTCTTTGAAGCCTAATCATTAGGTGTTATAGTGGGGGTTGTATATCCATTTACAATATACATACATACATCAAACCCTAATGAAGATAAGTATGCTCCCATTCTTATGCTCCAAAATGAATAGTTTGTTCCATCAAAGAGAGGTGATTTATTTGATGAAGATCATTCTTGACTAGCCATTTGTGTTCACCATTCCAATATCTACCTAAGTTCATTAAGCTTCTTATAAGGAACCAGGGCTTTGATACCAATTGTTGGAACACAACTATCTACTGAGAGGGGGGTGAAATAGTAGATTAATTAAAACTAGTCCTGTAATACATTTTATAATAGATTAAAAGATATATGTAGATATAAAAAAACATATAGAGATAACACACATGCAAATTCACATGACACTAGATTTATAAGTAGAAAACCCAAAAGGAAAAACCATGGTGGGAATAGTTTCTAGAATATATTATTCTAATCTAGCCTTAGAGTCAAAACCTCACTAGTTACACATTTAAGAGCTCCAACCCTATGGATACAACAATCCCCTATTTAGGATCACCAAATCTAATAAAACACATACTCCCTAACTGAGAACCAACTCAGCTTGTCTGATGGCACTAACCAATCAGATTTATATGGAGCTACAACTCTAAATTATAATGTTGATTCATAATATTTTATTCTTTATTATAGGTTTGATATGCAATTTTTCATTCTCTACAACTCATCTTCCTTTTCTTCGACTCTAATTTTGTGCCTATATATATGTATATATATGTATATGTATATATATATATATATATATATATATATTTGACACACTTCATTAAACTTTTGCTTTGTGCCTCTCTCTCTACTTAACTCTACTCAATAATTAACAATAGCTCCAGTAGCTTCTACTTGTATCCTAGATGTCATACATATATAATAATTTGATCTAGGGTTTTGTGTATTCTCTGTGTTCACACTAGTTTTCTAACACATCATGCTCTATTCTGGACTTAGTTCATTATCTCTTGAATTGTAAGTTTCCAACATCTTGAACTCATGCACCACTACCATGATTCTTGGTCTTATTACTATTTATAGAATTTTTTGGACTCTAGTTTTGATGTACATGCACATTTACATAGATTTGATTGATTACAGTAATTAAATTAATTATCTATGTCATTATTTATGGATTACTTGCATGTTCCTACATGTTCATGTGCTTGACCATTAGATTGATCATATATTTAAATGTTGATCATTGATCTTATATTTAGTACCATGATCTGATGGTATTTATTCAAATATCTCAACTTTAAAATGCATCTGTTAGATCAATATCTGACAAGCTTACGCTCTCTGTTGGATCCTTGTATGCTTCTAAAATTTAATTATTCAACTTTAAAATACATTCATTGATCTTCCAGATCTAAGCTTTCATGTACTGTTAGATATTCAAACTATCATGATCTTTACTTTTACCTTAGATTTAAACATATATCTCTTTATCCCATTGAGTGCACTTGTTCCATTAGATCTCCTTTACATGATCATCTGATCATTATTGGATCTTATAACAAACTCAATCTTTCTCTATTTATCTCTAAAGAATGTGAAACTTAGCATTAGCATGTGCCTTCTGCACATTGTTATTAGTTACCATTATTGAGACACTTGGCATCCTCTAATTTATTATTGAATTATTGACTTTAAACCACATTGTAGATTTACTATTCAATGGCTTGTGCTTGTGACAATTGTCACTAATGCATTTATTTGGAAGAGCCTTTGAAAATTTAACTTCACTATGCTTCATTAGATCTTCAACATATGATTAAGAGATAGACATTTAATCAAACTGGGACAAATATTAATTTTAAGACTTAGGAAATATAAATTCTTGATCAATTCTTTGAGTTGGTAATTTGTAGGTTGAAGGGGTCAATTTTAAAATGATGACAAGGGATTAAGATAGAACTTAATCTATCAAGTTTTAGCTATATCTAGTTAACATCAAAATAAAAAATCCTATGAACACCATGACTTAAACCCTTAGGGTTTAACTGATAAACTCTATAATTTCTAAGAGCAAAGATAATTCAATCTTGGGCTCATCACTCTTGATTTGAACCTATGGACCATATATCTAAGATGCTCATGGAAAAACCATAATTGATCTTCTATCTATTTCTTTTGTAAATTCCCATAAATGGTCTTTGTAAAATAAGGATAACTTTGTAGGACCTTGTGTAGATTTGACTAAGTATGGGGAGCATTTTAATATGCCTAGAAGGGTAACTTTGAACCTACATAACTCTTGTTATGCTCAGTTGCATGACCTATAATTTAGTGCATAAGATCCTCTTACATAGGGGATTCTATCCATATAAGAATTTACTTTTGAAGCCTTCATATGTGCAAGATATGACATCATAAAAATGCCTTCTTAGCTTTTTTTTACAACTTACAAATTTGACTATGGAAAAACATTGTCAAAATGCTTGGGAGCCCTACTTTGCTCATGCATATATTTTATCATGCTATATTGCATGACTTGAAATTTAATGCATATAAACTAGTCAAAAAAATTAACAAACCCATATCATCATTTTTTCCTGAAACCTCCATGTGTGAAAATGATGACCTCATCAATATGCTTACTTGGCTTTGATTGAACCCTTTTGAAAATTTGGCTAAGTATATAAACTTAGTGATTTTGTCTAAGTATCCAACTTTACATCCCCATATCTTCTACTGCATTTCATTACATGACTCCAAATCTAGTGTATAATAACTAGGGACTAATGTGATCACAATTATATGATTAGCTCCCCTAGACTCATCCACACATGGTAATGGTGATGTCAACAAATTGTCTTCTCAAAATTTCCTATCATAGACCCAAAGTGTCTAGATGATCAGTATGAAGAACAAGATGAATTCCATGTATACACACAAGCATTCCAATCATCCTTCACCTTTGATAAGATCCCTTGCACATCGTCAAATTAGAATACCCAGTCTTGAACATCAATGACATCCATAATATCTCTTTTGACATCAATGACATGATCATAATGTCCCTTTTAACATTAATTACAATCATATTTCCAATAGAATGCAATACGAATATCATACCTATTTAAACCTAGTACATAATTTTAATGTTATGGCCATATCAAATGCTCCACTCATAGAGCTAACTCCTTCAAAATGAGTACTAGTTGATTTGATAGGTAAAGCTAATATGAGTGTATATCCATTTTCCCAAAGTACTTCAATATGGGACATGTTCAATGTCCCATTCGTTGATGAATAAATTGAGGCCTCTACTTAAGAGAATGTGCCCAATGCAGTGGATAACATGAAAGTGTCTTCCAATCCAGGACAAGGTGAGGTAAATTTATCAAGAAATAACCCTCAACAACAAGTGACTCTTACCAATATCACAAGTGGTTTACAATATTCAGGGACAACAATTCCTACTTCCCAACCATAGTAGATTACTCCCAATCCTCAACTTATTGCTTCTTTAAGCACATAATAATAGAGGGTAAGTAATCAAGCACTAACCAAAGTTTTGACTCAATAATAGGTGATGAATGTTATCCCACCTCAATATTTGATGAATAATATTCCATAGAAATAGGAATAATCCAATTGACCACCTCAACAAGGGGAAAAATGTGACACCTCAACAAGTAGTGACAAATATACGTCAATAGCCATAAACTAATGTAACCCAAAAATCACATACCTTATCAAATTAAAAACATATTTCTAATGGTCAAAGACAAATAACAAACACCTAATAATCACCTAGTTAACAAAAAGTATTTTTGCAATAAAGAGGTACCAATGTCTAACAAGTGCCTATTAGGAACACATTGCTTTTTACTCAAAAAGTGCCAAAAATCCAAATACAAAGCCTTAGTCAACATCAATTTCCCTTTATTCAATTAGGTTTGACTAATTTACAAGTCTTTACTCAACCTTAATAGGCACAATATATTTCATAAATCCATATCCCTCTATCATAACCCCAATTATCTGAGACCCAAGGCCATATACCCAATTTTAATTACAATAATTACCAATAATACATGCAATATCAATAGCTACATCCCAATATGTGCATGCATATTCCTATTTGATTCACCCATCAAACCAATATTCTACAACACTCTGTGCCTCTATTATATCCCATTCAAGGTAATTTACCTTTGACCGCTCAACCAAAACCAAATGTACCATCTAGTTTATCATCCCAAAAACTATAATAAAGGAAGGATGTAATTTATTTTATTCAAATAAGAAATTAGACCAAGAAATTTAAACTGGATGATGTGTGTTCATAACCATTTAACATGGAGTATCTTTAGATACCATTTACTTCATGTTATGAACCACCAAAATTTTATAAGTAAAATGGTAAAGGAGACCTTAAGGTGCATCTAACATACTTTTTAGCGCTTTCCATCTAATGGTATGTAATGACATTTACTTACTCCTTTTACTTTCTCTAAGTCTAGCTAGATAGGGTTTGGAGGGGTTTCTCAAATTATTAGTAAATTTAATATCTAATTTTGATGATTTCTCAAATAAATTTATTTAATATTTATCCTATAATCTTGATCAAGAAATTTTATTAGTAGATTTAACTCAAGACAAGTATAAGTTCAGTGAAATCTTTGTGATTTACTTATAGATATGGAGATCACTTGATATTCACTTCACCCATAACTTACCAAATAAATAATTACCCACTGTGTTTACTAAAAATCTACATAGTAATATATCTTACCACTTGGAGCTCTAGTGCACATATGCATTCAAGAATATTATTGAGAAAGGTTTAAATATTGAAATGGACCTTATCAATAAATGGATTATCAAATTTACCTCCTCAAATTAGAATCAAAGATAAAATCAAGACATAGGCCCAAGTTAGAACCCAAACCCTATCCAAGAATAAGCATCTACACCAACTCATACAAACAACTATGAGAAATCTAAACTAGACAACCATAATAAGAAAATTATTGGTAATAAATTAACTGAGTTGCATGATATTTAAATGGTACAAACACCATCTACTCAACTTATGCCATATATATAGATTTTTCTTCATCAGTAGCCTATTCATCAAGCATGACCTACACCACAACCTAGACCAGTGCCTTAAATACTAAAATAAACACCTTTTTAAACCCATCCTCTAAGAAAAAGGCCCACTCTTAGAGTCTTAAATAACCTTGGTGGGCCCATTGAAGTAGTGTTTTACAAACTAGACACATCTAATATGATTAGTTAGTTGATTTTAAAGCACTATCCTAAGGGTATGTCATATATATATTGGTATAAAGAGCATAAGTTCCATGAATAACATTGTGTTCATGGCCATTTCATACATATTTTTATGAATTTGAATCACCTTATTAAAAATATGTTGGAAAATGGGGAAATATAGTTGAATAATAGAATATCTACATCCAATAAAAACATGGGTATCTACTAAAATCCTTTCCCAAAGTGTAATAATGCCAATCAATAATAGAAACAATGAAGACCAAATAAATAGCCATAAAAACATTAAAAATATTAGCAGCAAAAACAATGCCAATTGAATGAGAGGACACAAGGCCAAAATGATCTCAATAACCAATAGACTTATGACATAGTTACACATGACTATAATAAATTTTTAGGTCATATGATAGGTGGGCATGTTTATATCACTAATATAAATCCTAGACTAAGTGCCAATAGACCAAGACCATTACCTAATAATTAAAATCACCTACCTATGTTATTAATCCTTCTTTGACTTGTGGCCACAACCAAGCATAATAACAACCAAGGATTACCATTTTAAGACCTTAAGATAATAACTCCTCATTTCCTTATCACAATAACCAAGTGCATTGACAATTTATAATTATCCTCTCTAGCCTGTCTCCATCATTTTCTAGTAGTAACAATCCTATATCTAATCTGAATTGTGAAATCATATCTTGACAATCTAAGATTACCATCCTAGGCCCACAACCTCCTACCAATGACCCAATCTAACCTATTATGATGACTAAAAATAATCCACTTAACATTGTTAAGGAAAATACATATGATATTGTGGAACAACTCCAAAAGACACCTTCATAAATATCCATTATAGATTTATTGAACACATCTACCATCTAGAAGAACATTCTTACTTATATAAATCTTAAGCCAATCCCAAGTTCCAAATGACATAACCCTAGTCAAATTTTAATCTTTGGTTGGAAATCTATCCCTAGGCCAATAGTTGGCCTTTGACCAAAGTGATATGTCATCCCTTGACCCTCTTCATAATAACCTACTATACATTAAAATTCTTATCACATGGCACAAAGTCAAACATGCCCTCATAGATAATGGATCGAGCTTGAATATTGTCTCTAAAGCTCATCAAGCATCTAGGATATATAATATCTAGACTTTAGCCAAAGATTATTACTATCAAAGCCTATGACAATGAAGAATGGTAATTACAAGGAACCATAAGCTTGTTAGTGATCACTGGGCCTTTGACCCATGACACACTTTGCCATGTGCTAAACCTAGATCTATCATACAATTTGATTTTGGGTAGATCATGGATACATGAAATTTGTGTAATGCCTTCAACATTGCACTAGAGTATAAAATTTCCTCACTTAGGGATCAATTTCACTATCCATAGAGATCTATAGCCATTTGAACATTTCAAACATTTGGAGGCTGAATATGAAAGTTATAGCTACCACTTTAGCCTAGGCCTAGTACCCAAGAAGGAAAAAGACAAAGAGATACTTGTCAAATTATTAGAGGCAAATTGTATAGACCCTGATATCCTTGCCTCATCTTCACATATGCCTCCTCTTTAACTATCTAATAATTTTACCATTTTAGATAATGGTCCAAGAGAGTATCTAACCCATGACACATTTAATATTGCTAAGCTTTCATATAACCCCAAGTCCTATGGAATACCTAAAGCTAAATGAACTTGTATGGAATGGAAACAAAAGGTAAAAGGTAAGATTCATAGTCCATCACCTATTATTTTCACATCAACCATTAGATAAGAAGAGGACCCTCTAGCTAATGATGATTCCTAGTTATATAATGACAAATAGCTTATTGTTACCACAATGCAAAACATCCCATCCCTAATAGGATCATAGATAACCAAGAATATGAAAGAGGATGCCTAGGGGTAAATTAATAAGGTACTCTTGAGCCCATTTCTATGACCAAATAGAAAGGATCCCATGGTCTCAAATTTAAACCACTTGGGGGAGACCCAAAGCATATTTTTAATGTTTCAATGCCAATGACTAGTGATGGCAATGCTAGTAGTGAAGTAGAGTCTGATCATAGAATTTATAAATACCTTGCCAGTACCAACCTAATTGAAACATATACCATTTTCACCCTTATGCTAATAACTTAGCAATATATGCTTCCCATTTATCATCCTTACCATATAGACTGGGACCAAAAAGAATCCATAATTCCTATAGATGAGTTTGAAAATGATTAGGCCTTTTGTGATTTTTTAGGCCTAAGAGACAATGTTACATTATGAGACCAAAAACAAGGGTCTTGTATCAAAATATATCCTATAACCTATTTTGGAGAGTAGATGAACACCCTTAGCCAAAAGAAAAAGAATAAAAATTTGAGGTTCCAAACTGGAAACCACTTTTTGGTGCTTTTGGACTAGGGTAAAAGTAAAGAGAAAGGCCAGTCTTTTGTTAAAAACCTATTTTAGTTACCACTAGAAGAGGGTGTTCACAATTGAATGAAGCTGAGGATACCACCAATGGTAAACTTATTTTTGTGTCTAAATTTAGTGTAGATTAATAACATGCCTTTTATCAAATATTTTGAGAATGTCCTAGAATAGTTGTTACATGGCCATTACTGCCATTAGGGGATTCATATTCATCCTGCTTGGGAGAACTTGAATAACTAGCTTGATCAGAGGAATTTGATATTATAGGAAAATTCACATCCTTGTTAATTATTTTATAATATGTATTGAGCCTCCTAATATAAAATAATATAGAAGTCAATATTTGGACTTTAGATGACCTGAAGTGGATAAAATTAAGTGCATCCCTCACTAAAGAGGAACATGCTATTTTTATATCCCTTTTGAGGGAGTTTGTTGACATTTTTGGTTGGGCCTATTCTGATATGGAAAGTTTGGACCCTAACTTAGTTTTACATAAAATTGGTGTGCATCCTAATGCCAAACCCATGAAGTATAAATAATACAAGATGTATCCTCGTATTACTATGTTAGTTAAGAAAGAGTTAGAAAAACTCTTGGAAGTGAGATGCATTAGATTGAGTTTAGATACATCAACAAGGCCTACCCCAAGGATGACTTTCCTCTTCCAAATATTGACATGATATTTGAATTCACACCTAGGTATGATATGCTATCCATCATGGATGACTTTTTAGAATACAATCAGATCAAGATTGCACTAGAAGACCAACACAAGATAGCATCCACCATTCCTTAGGGAATATTTTGCTATCAGGTTATGTTTTTTAGCCTCAAGAATGTTGGGGACACATATTATATAGTTATGACCTTTATATTTCATGACATGATGCATGATATTATTGATGACATATTGGGTAAATTAAAGACCTTTGTAGACCATCTAGTTTTACTATGAAGGATATTCAATAGGCTTATTGAGTACAATGTTTGCCTTAATCCTAATAAGTGTGTATTTGGTGTCACTTCAAAAAAAAAATTAGGCTTTAGTGTCTCTTTCCAAGTCATTTAATTCAATACTACCAAGGTTCAATCCATTACCGAGATTCCACTACCCTCCACTTTGAAGAATATTTATAGTTTGTAGGGCAAAATCTAGTATATCAAACACTTCATTTCATAGTTGGCCAATAAATTCCATCCTTTCACTCACATATTGAATAAATGTGTCACATTTCTTTGGGATGAATAATGAAAAAATTCTTTTGATCACCTAAAGGAATATCTTGCCAATCCACCTATTTTGTTGCCACTAATGTGAGAGAGGCCATTTATGTTATATATATATATATATATATATATATATATATATATATATATATATATATATATATATATATATATATATATATATCACTGACCAAGCCCTAGGGGCACTTTTAGCTCAGCATTATAAAAATTGGAAAGATCATTTCATGTACTATATAATCTATAAATTATTATCATATTATCATAACTATATGCTAATATAAAAATCATGTTTATTTATGGTCTTTGTATCCCATAAACTACATCATTACATGCTTAACAATAAGACCATAATCATTGCCAAAGTGGATCTACTCAACTATCTACTATCAAAGATATCTTTATAAGGTTTCATGGCTAAATGGATGATGTTTTTAAGTGAGTTATAGATTGAATATGTCAATCATAAATCCATAAATTTACAAGTACTTACAAACTATCTTGTTGAATCTCCCCTTTTAGATACTAAATCACCCATTTTTACATTCCTAAATGAGTCCATTATGATTATAATAGAAACACTTCCTAAGTAGTAGAAATGAAATATTTATTTTGATAGGTCATGTTGAGAATTTTTATCATTAATATCAAGTTTTATGTCATTAATGTCAAGGTGCATCTGGTGAAGATACATGGTGAGTGGTTTGTGAGATATGAGCCAATGTGCTTGATGTGACAAAGAAGCCATGTGATAAGAGATAATATGAAGGCAACCTAATATCTCTCTATTGAGAGAGAATTTGAAATAAACCTAATGATTCTTCTATTTGTTCAATTTGGTGACTATTTTAGAATATTCTTCCAATTTTCTTCATGGTTGTTCTAGATCTAGATATGCATTAAAATCAAAACTAACTAAGTACTCTTTTCATTATCATTGAAATATATAAAATAGTTATAATTTCCATTTTTAACATATCTTGACATAATAAATTTAGTATATGTTCTATCTAAATTAATTACACATATATTTTAAGGTACTAATGTCTTACACAATGTTACATGGATATGATATTATACTGTGATGTGAAATTGATACATATGGATGGTGTAGACTAGTTTAGTTGTCCTATGTTTCATTGTTGTTAGTATTCTCTTACATGATAGGCTAGTTTGTTCTTGTCTATTATGTGTAACATTTTTTTCTTGTTTTTTATGCCATATTTTTTCCTTTATCTTTATTTTCCATGACATATTCATGTCTCTTGTATGTGTCCCTATCTTTATTTTATATGACATATTCATGTCCCTTGTATGTGTCCCTTTGCCTTATGTGTGGCACTAAATTTTGAGCTTTTTATATTTGTTGTACTTTTTGAGCTTGATAACATTGAGCAGTGCCATGATCCATATCATGAACTAATATTTCATAGTCTTATTTAGTTATACAAATATTGCATACCTCATTGATACATATATTTAGACATAACACTTATATGCCTTTCATTACATAAGTTACATACATTCCTTGATTGAAATACATACATACATACATACATACATACATACATGCACACACACACACACACACACACACACACACACACACACACACACACACACACACACACACACACACACACACACACACACACACACACACACACATATGATAACATACTCTCCACATGTTCACATGAATATATATGATGTTATACTTATATATGACATGATATAGTTAAATGTTATTTTGAGATGAGTGACTTAAATGATACATCCCTCATCTCAAAATTAGGGCATTACAGTGGCATTGTCATAGAGACATAAGCCTGTATGAATAGAAATCATATTAGGGTATAGATTTTAGAGATTCAAAATAGTTTAGATATTAGATAGATCAATTACATTATATATATTAGAATATTAGTACAGATTATGGGGGCATATTCCATGCATATGCACTTAATTTATATATAATTGAGTATATATTCATACACACTTGAGTTCATATGCATGGTCATATGTACACATTTTATAGGAACATGAAATATATGTTTACACATACATATACATTTGAGATACAAGTTCTCAAATTTATCATATAGATTCTTATCATTTTACATCAATTGGTACATATTCAGGGGTCATGATAATTTTTCATGCACATATACAAACTTTCATTTTCATGAGGCATGATATTAGTTCATGCACATAAATAATAATATAGTTTATAGTTGAATGGAAAATCTTTTTTATTCTACTTCACACTTATCAAATCTATGGTCATGATGGGGGAATGAACATTATTCACTACCTTTTAAGAATGCATTTATTATACACTAAGTGAACTAGAAATAATCTATATGATTTAACCTAAAATCATTATGGGGGCATGAACATTGTTCATTCCCTTTTGATCATGAATTTTGTTTTACATAGAGTGAACTAGGGCAAAACTATACAATTGAATCTATAAGCCATTTACAATGGTTGATTTAGTTTATTTTAATGACCCTATCATGTGGTTACCTCTTCTTTTATTTCATAGTTATCTATTTTAGTACATTATCTAATTTTCCCACATTTATGGAGTTGGGTACATGTTGTCTTCCCAAACCTATAAAACTTCACAAACTTGGGGCACAATCATCTCAACTCTTTATGTGCTTCATCAAAGAAGCACAAGTTTTCTCTAATTATTAAACAAAGAAGCATCATCTCCAAAATTTCACAAGAGTAACATGGATTTCAACAATACATAGGTGTACTCCTTATTTTATTTCTAACTTTTCAAATAAATCAATATACAATTGAATCTATAAGCCATTTACAGTGGCTAATTCAATTTATTTTAGTGAACCCATAATGTGGTTCCTTATTTATTTCATATATAGTTTTTTGGGTTAGTAAATTGTGTAATTATCCACACATTAATGAGTTTTGGGACATGTTATCTTCCCATCCCTACAGATCTTTGAAAATTTGGGGCATAATCACCTCAACTCTCTATGTGCTTCAACAAGGAAGCAATTTTTTTCTCCAATACTTTAAAAAATAATCATCATCTCCAACAAGTCACAAGGATAACATGGTTTTTAATAACACATAAGTGTAAACCTTATTTTATTTCTAAACTTTAAAAAAAATTAAATTAAATTAAAACTGTCAATCTATAGATATTGATTACTACATGTTGATTGCAAGTTTTTCTATTGAGTGATCTACACAATTATAGTTTCATACCAAATAGAAGGTATTTTTTACACACTTGGTATATATTTTATGATTACTTTAGTTATTCCATTACTAGAATAAAATATGGCATTATTAGATACCAAAATTTAGTATTAAGTACTTAATAATTACAAGCTTGACACACGGTTACCATGCATGACTTAAGTGCACAAACATGGTCATAATCTACCATTATATCACACCTACATTGATGAATTAGCATAAATGGTGGACAAGCTATATTATATCACCCAAAAATAGAGTAATGTATGTTTTATCTTTTTATTGGTCATTTTGTTTTGGTGTGGTTCATAAGAGCTTGTTCTACTTTGTCTTTATTTTATTCCATTATCTACACTTGTGGATTGATCATATTTTTACATAAAATTTCCCTTATAATAATTAGCTATATAAATTGATTAGATGCTTCAAATTATAGGTATATCAAACTATGATTTGGTCTAAGTATACCTATAGTGTTAGTCAAGTTTCAAAAGTCTAATTGGGTCTTCAGGGACTTAACCAAAACATAATAGTGTTATTTGGGTTCCTAACTCCCAATTAGGTCTTGTAAAATTTGATCAAAAATTTTCAATTGTAATCAAACCCAAAATTTTTGATTAGGTATTCAAGAAATCAAGCAAGGAATGTTAGTTGTAATCAGTCTCTACAAGTCTAATTAGGTCTACGAGAGGTATTGTCTTACTTTTCAAATGTAATCAGACTTTGAGACCTTGATTAGGTATGTAAAAATATTTTTATTTGAATGTAGTGATAATAATATCAAAAAATTAAATTAATTCTTGGCATGATTAGGTAGAGATTCTTTAACTAGTCGAGGTTGTAAGCATGACTAGGTCAGTGGAAGTTATGTGTAGCATTATTTGTAGTAGTTGGGTTTCTAAGCATGAATGTGTTGGTGTGAGTCTTTATCAAATCCCATAGTAAGGATTAGATCTGAAAGTTTGAATAGGTCAGGGAAGACTCTTTGGCATGGCCATAATTCTAATCAACATTAAAAAATTTATAAGGTTGGGAAAGACTCAAGTGGAAGCCTAAAGTGCTAATTAGAATTAGGAGCCTGATTAGGTATATGAACTTTTTAAAAACACCCTATTTGATCTAAAATATTGATTAGGTCTCTTATAGGTGAAAAAATGGTTTTTTGTCCTTTTTATTTATTTCAAGCCCATGAAGTCTAAGATAGAAGATGTAATTCTTTGGTTTATTTGAATGTCAAGGGATAGAGCATTCTCTTTGTATATGAAAAAATGGTGCTTGTTTTGGTGAATTTTTCTTCATTGAGGATTTATTAAAGGGTTGTGTTATCAAATTTTGCATCTAAAACCTACTATTGTTGAATTGTGTTTTTTCTCTAAATTTGATTCATGATGAATAAAGATAATAAGATCATGTATTGAATTTTACAAATGTGTTTCTTATTTGGTCCTCGTACATGTATGTGTGCCTAAACTAAGCATCATATAATAAGTGGATGTCTTTAAGTATATTCTTAGTATGTGCATGCACCAATTGCTATTAGATATAGGTTTATCATTTTGGGAGAGTGTGTGATAAAATACTATGGTCAAGTTTATTGGTAAGTTATGAAAGAGAAGTTTACATTGGAGAAGAATGGAACATAGAGGTTTTATGCAAAGGGAAATGCATCTGATCTATAAATCAATCCAAGATCAGAGAAAATAAATCCCACTTACACTTTTAATTATTAATATATTAGATATTTGAGGTCATGACCAAGATGGATCTACTAGAACTAGACAAGGTATTTTTTACCATAATAATATCACTTGTAGGGTTCTAAAGCCTCTAGTCAAGAAAAACTATGCAATAAATATAACTAGATCCTATGTTTTCATATTCACTAATGTATAAATGGAAAAATAAAAGTAAATTATAATCTAGTTCTCACCAAAGCTTGTGGAACAAAGTGGGGGTAATCAACATGAAAAGTAAACATGTATAGAATATGTATACTCACATCAATGTATATAGAATCCTAATATATAGAAGAAAATTACAAATGCATATCCATCTACTCTTAAAAAAGAGGAACAAATTTAGGAATGCTTACCTTTGAAGATGAACTTGTTGAACCTCAATTTCTCCCTTAGCCGAGGTTTATTTCAAGAGGTTGTTGTGGTATGTAAGGACAATAAGGATAAGTCAACTCTAGGCTACATAACCTATCTATGTATCTAAAATACTTATCCATAAGATAAGATCCATATATCCAAAAAAAATATTGAAACCCTAAGCTATGATCCTCAATTATAATGGTTAATAATCAAATGTTATATATATATATATATATATATATATATATATATATATATATATATTCTTCTCTTCTTAATGATGAAATGAATGTGTTTATATAGGTGAATCTAACCCTAATACTTTCCAAGAGTTTAGCCAATAGATTTAGCCCAATCAAATCTATATCATTATTGAGGAAAGTAAATTATATCTTGGTATATGTCAGTCAAGGTCTGACCTAGACCCTAAATGATTTTTGTCAATTAAAGTATAGGGTCAATGGGTTCAATAGTGTATTAAAAATTGCAAAATAGAATTTTATGCTAGGAAGGGATAATAAAAGAAGAAAATCATTAGAGGAAGGTGAAAAATAGGATTCAAATCTTAGGGGAATGCCTTTAAGAGATGGTTGGAATGATAATAAGTGGTAGTATAAGCACACCAATCCCATGAAGCACCAATGGTCTGTCAACCCCTTTCCTAGTGTACCCCTTAAGGCATGAACTTAGAGAGATTGAGACTTGATGGGTTCCTACAAGAGAGAAAACATTAGTAATTGATAAAATTTTAAAAAATTATATGTATACATATTACCCACTCAAATATCATCATGTGTCACTTAGGTTAAACATGTGATGGTGCTTCGAGAAAAGAACATACCAACATATAATGTTGAAACTAAATAAATTGTAGTAAAGAGCAAATAAGATAAATGAAATCATATAATTGAAAAACACATACCTTTACTTACCTTAATGATGTAGATAAATAAGGAGATGCAAAAAATGTGAAGGTGTCCAATGTAGGGATCATTAGGTGAACCTATAAAAATTAGAAGAAAAAGAGTGAAAAATTAATATTTTTGCAACATAGACATATAATAGGTGAAAATATTCTATACAATGTTAGGATCTTAGAACATTTTATGGTTTGAAAAAAAGTTAGTATAGACAAATATATGATAAAATTATGAAATCATATGATAAATATTTGAAACATAAATAATTTTGAATAGTATATATAAATAGGGTGAAAACTAATTCATTTCTCATATTTACTATTCTAAGAAAACAAAGATATTAGAGACTAAGTTGGAGACAAGAGAAACATCATGGTGAGAATATGATAATTGATATGAGTAGGATGCATAGCAACCATAGTGAGTATAGCATAGGTAATAAATTATAAATTTAAAATTTTTGAGTATTTTTATTTGAAATTAAGCTAAAAAATATAAAATTTATTGGTAGGAAAAATATAGGTATAAGAATGAACCCTAGAAAACTTTTAGGTAAACTAGGGGTAAAATGGGGTATTGGGTAAGAATAAGTTGGACCAATAAATTCCCAAGTCATTTATGGTAAATCGGAAAAAAGTCACTGCTATGGATGAATAGAGTTAACCTAGTCAACTTAGTTTGTAAGGTGAAGAATAATGGTAAGGCTAATTGTGCAATAGTGGGCTGATTTAATATGATAAAATGGGGCTAATTGTGTAGTAGTTGGTTGAACTAGTTGGTAAGGGGTAAAGGCCAACTATATATGATAGGGTTGATTTTATTTGTTGAAATAAGTTGATTTCATATTGATGTATCATAAATAAATAAAAGGGTTGATGTTGTATAAAATTGATAAACTAAATCAAAAGTGGCTGATTTTTAAATTTTTAAGAATGTAATTTGATTATTTATGAAATGAAGGCTTGATACATATTTTGCTGGTTTATATTTTGTATAAAAACTAGATATATTGGTAACTAATAGATGTGTAATGGCTATCAAATTAATTGGAGTGATTGACTGACATGGACAAAGTGTGACTAGTCACACTAGGATTTGTAAGCCTCATGGAGATGAGGTGCATCCTACTTAGTGTTTATATCATCATCATCATGTTATTTGGATCATGTGAATGTTTAACCAACACTTTTTTATGGGATGTGGATGAGTATACCATTGAGTTGGATATCATGTTATAAGATGTCCACATATTGTTGGGACTACCAATAAGATGGACACCAGTTATTACTAGGACACCAAATTAATTAGAGGAGAGGTGAGCACTAACCTGATGGGATATGTGCGTAGATAAAATATAAATGGATTTAATGGTGAGTTTATTTGATGTATATATGATTGATATTCTATACATCTAGAAGGTTGTCATCAAAATTTTGATAGCATGATTGTGTGTCATAAGTTAAAATATAAGGTGCCACTATATGTGATAGCCTTGTGTCAATCCATTTTAGATCACAAAGTACTTTATGACTTTGGGGATTTCATCTAGGTCCAAATAATTCATGATATGTATGGGATGTTTTTAAGAGGTAAAGAGACCATGGGGCCTATTATTTTATTGAGTGCTTGGATATATGAGAGATTTCTTATGTATCAACTAACTAGGTTACCCGATGTGGTTGATGATAGGTTAGCTTGGGTGATGAGATGGAGGTAGGAACATGTATCTCAATCCATGCCCCATATTCTATCATTATATACTATCACATGAGGGGAGATCATGTGGCATCCCTACACACATTGCTACTGTATGGTCTAATTAGTCGACCATGGTGAAAGGGTTGGCCCAAGTGTAGATCATAAACAACTATACCTCATGGGAAGATTCACATTTGATGGAATGCTTGTCAAGGTGTTTAGAATCCCACACCTAGTGGTCCCTATATTAGTGCCTACTTATTAAGCATGATATGCTATAAATTCAAGGGGGAGAGGAGGAGGAATACAAGTAGAGATACCTATGATTAGGTTGTGGTGTGTTATACCATGGGCTAATCAAGCATAGTAGTAGGTGTTCAAGGGAGGGGATGACATGGATGTGTATGCAGGGACATAAAATGAACCATAATAGGTACTGTTATAGTAACAACAATAAAAACCACCTCAACTACACAATAAATAGAGGCACCACTAGTAAGAGTGGGCATAAGCAACGGTGACAATGTAGGATGGCCCAATAACTATTCCATAACATAGATAGTCTATAGATACACCTATTAGGAGAGGGTCATGGTGTGTATGAGTGGTGATTCTTAGATTTACATTGGCATGGAGGTGATTTATGGAGAAGGCACTCAAGGGATGAGCAGATGGAGAGACTATGCTTGGTGGGCAGGCTGATAGGCAGATGGTGGTTGGTGATATCGAGACTGGTGAGAAATGTTGTGATTTTGATTTTATATTTTATATAGAATATGAGATACATGTGGTTATAGCATATATATAGATTTATATATATATATACATAATCTAATATCTATCTAATTTTGGGTTTGTAAATCATATGACAGAGGAAGTCAAATGGAGAGCCTTGATTATGGCCACACATCATGACATTTTGGATAGGGTGATGGAACCATATGACCCCATAACTTTGGATGTTCTTATGGTACCTTTTCTCCTAGCCTAGGTAGGCTAATTTAAACTAGTGGGGGAGGCTACAAGGTAGTGTACACATGGGTGGATGGATTATAGCCACTAGTAGGGGTGGGAGAGGGAAAGGCATAGGCCTAGCAAACCTTCACTTAGGAGAGAGTAGTGCATATGTCTACCAAAACCCAAATTGGATAGGTTCAAGCTTAGGTGACCAACTTATAAGGATAGGTAGTAGGTTTGAGATCCTAAACTACCTCATTATAACATACCATTCAAAGGGGATAGTCTAAAGCATCTATGGGAAGCGTGTCTAAGGCACATGTTAGGAATGATGGATCCCAATCATATATCTAGAGATATATATTTTATCATTTATACCTTGTGTTATATAAGACATATGATGCATATATATATTGATTTTGATAGTCAGATTTGAGATCATGAGTTTTATTTGGTTGTGGATGTTGATGCATGGACATATTTCTTTCTAGCACATGTATTTAGTTTTTTTTGTATATGCTATGGTAAATATATGTGGAGTGTTTTCTTTTCTATCATTATGTGATACACATGCATGGTTAAAAATAAAAAGACAAAAATGTTTTGGAAAAGTATAAGTATTCAAAAATAAAATGTATTACACATTATATCATGATGGGAAATGTGTAATAACAAAATGTGATTGAATATAATATACCAAATATGGTAAAAAAAAAAGATAACAAAATGTTTTAAAACCATGAAAAATATTTGCACCAAATTAAAAAAGTAAAATCACACTATATAACATTGGGACGTATGAAAATAATGTAATAAAATAGAAGGCATAGGAAGACCTAATGGTATAAAAATAATACAATTAGGTCAATCAATCATACTAAATCACATTGGGAAGTATAAATTGTAAAAAAATGAACTTAAATTGTTCATACTAATTCAAGCTGGGAAGTATGAAAAACTTAAGAAAAATGGTTGTATTCTTACATGCAATTAGAAAATAATAAATAAAACTGAAATATCAATTAAGTATAAATTATAATATATCAATATGTAAAGCATTCCAATGATGTGTAACTCATAATCAATCACTAACCTCAAATTTGACTCATGTAATTTCATTGTGACTTGGGTATTGGAAAATTTTGTGAGGAAGGTATAGTCCTATCCATGGTCTTACATTGCAACTCACAAAGGGAACACCAATAAGGTGAAAAATTCTAGGAATATGTCTTAAAAGTAATGTTTAAAATGTTAAGTTCATAATTTTTGAGGAAGGCCTGGTCTTATCCATGGTCTTACACTACAACTCATAAATAGAATCCTCTGGCGGAGTAATTAGTGAGCAAAACAATATTTCTCAAGTAGAAATATTAGGATTATTGTAAATGAAAGAGGTAATGTAATAATCATAATAGAGGCATCTATGAAAATACCTTAGGAAAGATGAGGCATAATAAGGACATAGAAAAGACACTAAGTGACTAGTGACCATAAATATATAAAGGATACCCTTTTTGAAATAAACACAAAGTTATATATGTAAATAAGTGAGTTACTAAGATCGACTCATGTTAGTTATTTAAATAAGGAAATTAAAATTGACCTACCTTCTCACAATGTGTTTCCCATTCTTTAGGAACTCTTATAGAGTGGTCGGTCTACTACAAAGATTGGGTACTTATGTGAGAAAATAGGTAGCACTAATTTTTTATTTAAATTGTCCTTTTCCAATTTACTAGCTTACTACACTCCAATAGACCTTGATTCTACCATGAGGTTGATTTTTGAGTTTGATCTTTGATTATAAAATTGACATGTGCATTGAATCACATATTTTAGTGTGTTTTGACTTTTGAAATATCAAATGTTGCCTTTTATATCATTGAATTTTGTTAAAACTATTGGGATTTTAAATTTGTATTGGTTTTAATATTCCTCCTCCATTTGGACTTGTAATAACCAACATGAGAGATAAATTGATACACATAAATGAGCTTTAGACTTTGTCTAAATGAAACTAAGTATCTAAAGACAAGACTAACTAAAACACCTAGGCTTACTTATTAACCATTATGTTATCTCATGTTTTAACCATGTGTATGCTTAGTTTGTAAAAGGAAATATAAGGGGGATAAATGGAGATCCAATGTGGATTGAGAAAATGAGATTAGAATGGCATGAATTGTTTGTTAAATGATCATGTGTTAAATAAGGATAAGAGGGGAAAGGTTTGTATAACCAAGTCACAATAATTAATTATCCATGTTATAGAGATAAGGTAATAAAAATCATGAGAAAAGAACAAGACATCCATGAAAATAAATGGACTCATAAAGAGAATTATGTAATTATGAGAATAATCCATAAGATATCACAAGGAAAGAAAATGACACCATAAACAACATATAATGCAAAATAAAAATATCCATATAAGATAGATAAATGAAGCAAAATTTGACATAGAGTCAAATGATATAAATTAGATAAATATAAACTTAGATAAAATGTCCAATATAAAATGAGGAATACATTTGAGGAACACCATGTTGTGTTCATAAATATTGGTAAATTTGTACACAACCATTGTCTATAACATTTGATAGATCTCTATGAAGCTAGACCCTAACTATAGTGAGGATATCATCAATCTTTTGTGAAAGCTAGGAAAATACTTCTCATCAATCTCTTTGACATAAAATGTATGCATGAGTGAAGGACTATTTTAATGAGGGCATTTGTGCATGGGGTACTTAGGAGAAGTAATAGGAGTGGAATCTATGGGACATGAAAGAGCTACTAATGGAGAAGGGACCACAGGTAGAAGATCCATGGGTGGAGGAACTATTTATAATATAGCCTCTCAAGCCAAATATCAACCCCTATATTTCAAAATTTTATTTTTCATGTCATCTAAGATTTTATATGGTCATATTATGCCTTGAAATGTCCTCAAAATAGCCCTTTCAAGCCTTGGTTAGCAATATTTGAAGTTATTTTGATGAAAATAAGGCAAGTGTTATTCTTTACCTTATTATTGTCTAGTCATTTATAGAATATTCAAGAGGGTCCAAGGGTGTTAATTGGTTTATGGGGTCATTTTAAGGCATGCCATATGGTGTCCAAGTCATAACACACATTGTATGGTCCATACAACTCCTATAAATATGGTAAATCAACTTTATAACATTGCATTCTACTACCAAGGTATTTTATTGTCCATTTTATAATTTTCTGAAGGATATTTTAAAAGAAGATGAAAAGTATTAAGTTATAATGTATAGTTATTAACCACCTAACATATCATCTATATTAGTATTTAGTTAGAATGGATAGTTGTCATGACATAAAGTGGAGGTTTTTAGGTGGTCTATTATAGGTATGTCAGATCAAGATAATGTTAAAACAAACATATGGATTCATTTATGTATCCCAATACTATATCCATGCTTTGGAGGTATTTTTAAGCCAAAAAATATCAAAACCCAATCCCTTTCTTTTGTAGACACCTAAAACTAGCCATCGATGACCTCTAACCAAGATTTTGACCAATTTCCACTAAAATGCACAATTTGGCCTAAAAACACTAAAATGCATTAAATGAGTTGAAATTTATATATTCAAATTTCTATTTTTTCCAATGTATCACTAAATGTGACAATGTAATTTATGGGCTAACCAACTTTGATCAGATCATTTCGAGTGAAAATGCCAATTTTTCACCTAAGTGCTATGGATTGCTCTTTCTTATCAAATTTATTGCACAATACATGTGCCCTCATTATTTGGTTTTGACATCATCCTAAATGGGATAATGTATCTAACACATTTTATATCACATCCTAATTCTAATCCAATTAAATTTTGGGCCAATAATAAGACATTTTAACTAATTTGAGTAATTTGTGCATAAAGAGCCAAGGTTTGCATCAAAGTGCTTAATCATTATTAAGAGATAATTAAACCAAATAATTATCCTAATTAATAATTTCATGGAAATTTTTAAATAAATATTTATCAAAAATTAATTGTCATTAACTGCATCATTAGGTGACATCATTTCTTGGGAAGACATCCCTAGGCCATAAATGCATAAAATATCAGGAATCATGCCTCCCATGCCTCATTAAGACCCTCCATACCTATTAAATCCCTCTCTATCCCAAAAAATTATGATCATAATAATGAATTTTAATTACATAATAAAATTAATCCTTATCCACACACTTCAATCTTGAGATGGATGGTTGAGGTTGATTTTGGCCATTTTGCAAAATCTATAAATAAGAGGCATTGCCTATTGAAGTTTAATATCTTTCATGACAAACTTATAATTCCCAAATACATTCAAAATCATTTCATATTAGTTTTATAATTTCCAATGTTAATCCAATCTAAGCCAAGTCAAATCTAAACAAGGTGCCAAGGAGAGGAGGTAGCCACACTTCATTGATACAGACTTCATGAGCATAAATCAAGAAAGCCACTACAACAAGCATTTTGGAGCATTTAAGGAATGTGAAATAAGGTTTATTTTGTATTTTAGTTGTCTTTTCCATCCTAATATTTTAAACTAAGATCCTCCTTCGAGATAGGCTTAGGTTGTTAGTTTAGTGTGTTTTTGATTGATTTGTTCTATTCACTAACACAATACTAATCTCCCCTTATTACAATCCTATGTTCATAAATAACACACCCAATGGGACTCTAGCCTCAAAAAATTGGTCATAAGGCTCCTACAAGAAAACTACTAACCTTTGTTATGTAGAATCTTGGAGTGGGAGGCCCAAAAGAGTGAAAAAATTAATAAAAACACATTTTTTTGGAAGTTATAGATTTGTTCTAACACAATCATGGGATTTTCACTGCAAGTCATGGTATTGTATTTTAGTTTAATTTTTGCACTAACCTTTATTCTATCTATAGATTTTGATAATAATGCTACTCGTGAGTAGTGATATTATAATCTTGTTACTAGTTAGTAACGATATTACAATATCACAATTAGACTGTCATAGCATTGTCAACTAGGCTTATGATATTGCCTAACCAAGTAATGAGGTTTTCAAAAACCATTAATATTTATTGATAATACCACAATTTTTTAAGTGGTGGTATTGCATTTATATTCATAGGACTGACTATCTGATTCATGAGATTGTTGATAAACCATTGGTAGTTTATCGATAATATCACAACTTCCATAGTCATGATATTTACCTACGAGTCATGATATTTCTCTATTGAGTAGAAGGATTGCACTTTGTGAATCTAAGACTTCATTTTCCCAAGTTAATTTTTTCAAACTTAAAATAACTTCAAATCTAAGGGACATACTAACTTTTTCATTACAAGACCAAGCCAAAGATTTGTTAAATCATGATTTTTATATCTCTTTAAAATGTTTAAAATAAACTAAAAATCTTTCTTTTGGTGTGTATGAAAAAAATTTAGGGTGATTTCTGAATAAAGTTTCATGATTTTCATTCAAAGTTCACAATTTGAGGCCAAGGGCCAAAAATAACATCACTTAAACTTTATTTTAGTGATTAAAATTGGACTCACTTGTCAATTTTGTCTTCAATAGTCATTTAAACTTAGAATTTGATTGGCAAAAAGGTCATTGTATGTGTTCTCTTCCATCCATCCCCTTTAAGGAACTTTTGGAATAAAAAGTGTCATCCTTATTGCAAACATGCATAGAAATAATGTCATCTAAATCACTCCCCAAAAACTCAAAATAGTTTGGGTGACCTTGAAAATGACCCTAAAGTCTTTCTATTAGTCATTTATTTTTATACAAACCTAGCTTACGATGGGGGACTTCATTAACTCCTATAAGATCTTTAGGGAAACTTTGAACTAGGGTTTCATCTCCCAACACTGACTTTAACCACTCCCACTAGGATTAAAGGTTTGAGTGGTTAAACCACCTTCTAGTGTTAGAGTTACACATGGGATGTATCTGCAATTTAGACATCACACTACACTAAGAAAATGATGGATGTAGTGGTTGCAAAAAGGACAAGACTTTTTTGTAATAAGCCCAGTGTTGTAGACACCTAATTATGTGCTCTTAGTTTTCATCATGACATGAAATTAATTATGTAATTGATCCCTCTAGATCCTTCAAAAACCAATTAGCTTAGTCAACCCCACACTTCCATACCCTTGCTAGGATTTGGATGATTATACATAGTTTATTTTGGTCATTTTTACTTGGTATGTTTTGAGACTAAAACCTAATTACTTGTTTATAACCATGTCAAAACCACTTTGTTTATATGTCACTCTTTTGTATAAATAGGCATTATGCTAGCCAGTTTACATCACACTTGTGCCTTGAAATTTTTGCTAAACTTATTTGTGTGTGCATCATTTGAGTTGCGGAGGGTAGTGTTATGCTACCTAAAACATGTCAATCCATTTCGCCTTTGAGTCTTTGAAACATAACATTGATCACATCATTCGAGCATGCTTATGCCATTATGCTACTCATTTTGTTTCAAGAATTGTTTACCATTGTATCAAAAACTATTTGTTTTAAACCATGTCTTGTATACCATTTAGACCTTTGTCTTGTGTCTTCATTTTGGCCAATCTCTATCTTGTTTGGTCAAATCCTAGTTTTAACATTAAGTTTTCAATTAACCTTTTCAATTTTAGATTCAAACATTGATTGATTTTTGTTTAGGCCTCAATTCATGGGATTGATACACATATATTTCTCTTTTGGGTTCCATAAATTTGGTTAATCAATTACCCAAATTTGAAAATTATTTATGGTTTGTTTGTTCAATGTATATCTTCATCATTTTTTGTGATTTTATTTTGAAGAACACAACCTTTCCCCAAAGAGCCTTTTGCCTTATGCCTTATGCCAATTGATCATTTTTATGTTTGATTCTATGTGCTGAGTCTATTTTAAAGTTGTTTATAAACTTTTTAGATTAAATAAAATCACATCATGCCTTTATTTTAAGTCTATCTTTTGATGTAATTTGGTCAAAAGTCTTGGCATAGCCTATTTTAGCCTAGCTTTTAACTCTACATTGGGACAAAAGACTTAGTGACTTTTTTCCATTTCTTAGTTTAGACCTTGTTTGGAACACCTTGACCTATAACTTTGACATGATGTATTTTATTTAGATGCTTGACCTTTTGTGCATATGACATCTGACATTAGACTATTTTATGCCAAGTCTTAGCATAAACCATTTTGGAGATACAACTCCATGATCAAACCATTTTTGGAGATATATCTCCATACTTTCAACCAAGTTAGACCAAGTTTGAACCATTTATCCATTAGACATATTGTTTTAGAGTTTTTAAAACTCTAAGCCTTTTTGTTTTAGGAGCTTTCATCATTTATGCAAATATGTCTAGATACACCTATGGTGGAGTCATGTATAATCTAACTTATGATATAATGGCTACAAAAAATGATTTTTATGGCTTATTTAAGACCCCAATGATGATAATATGGTTTATGAGATAGATTTCTATCTACGTCATAATAATCATTCATGGGAATAAAGTCATGAACTATCTTACAATCCAACTCAAGACCTTGATTGGTATAAAGAGGTTGTGAGGAGGATTTTGAATACCTAAATATAGATAATATTGTTTGGGATACAGATCCATACCCTCTTTACAATAATTAGTACATAGAACATAGTCAAAAACTAGATTATGATCCAATTCAACATTGGGATGATATGGTTTATGAGGAGGACTTAAATTTATTGGCTTTTGAAAGCAATCAAGCTCCACAATACCCTACAAATTCTATACCAAGACCTCATCCTTTGGATTGTTTGAGAAATCAAGCTCAACAATGCCCCTTCATCATTCTAGTTCCTTGTCCTTAAGCTTATGTGAATAACCAAGCCCCATACCACCCTATTGTTTCCATTTTAAGACCTCATCCTTTGGCTTGTATGAGAAATCATGCTCCACAATTCACTAAACTTGTCCTTCCAAGACCTCATCCTTTGAATTGTGTGAACAATCAAGATCCACACTGCCCTATCATTACCATTTCAAGACTTAATCCTTTGGCTCATGAAAGTAATCAAGATCCACAATGTCCTACCATTATCCAACTATAGACCATTCATCATTCGATACCAATTAAATCAAAACCTCAACCAATCCAATCATTCAAAGATCAAGCTATGTTCAAAACTTGTATTTTCTAACTTATTAGAAACCAAGGCCAAAATAACCAATCAATCCAAGATATTTTTATTGAACCAACCACTTGTGATAAGTCAACCTATGATAAATATCCCATTAATCCCATATTAGTTATTAAGGAGTCTCACTCTGATGATCTAGTATTTTCTAAGTCACTTCTTAATGATTATAACAGCCTTCGATAAAATCATTACCTTGACCATATGCCTATTTTTCAATAGTGTCCTATTAACAAGACAATCTCTGATGAGTTGTCTCTTGATATTTTACCCATCCTATAGGAGTCCCACTCTGACAAACTAGTTTTTATGGATCCCATTATGCCATCATAAGCTATTACTTGTCTAATACCAAACATTCAACAAGACATCATTGTAATAGAGTACCCATCATATGAAGAATAAGAATTAGAGTCAGGTTCTATTCTTGAACTAACATTGGATTTAGAATCAAAAACATAATCAATATTAGTCTCAACATCAGATTCATAATCTATTGAGTCAAAATTAGATTTAGAAGAAGAATATGTTAATGGCTATTATAACATTGGTTACACATGCCTCACAAATCAATTTGAATACATTAGTGATTCATCTATGATTTTTAAGGATGAGTAATTCAAAATCAACATAAGTTCTCCTAGTATCTTCTATGAGGATTATGTAACCTCTCTCCATTCTATTACCATTCCATAGGCCATTACCATCAACTAAAATAGCCATATTCTTGACATTCCATCTCCCATAAGTGTCAATTTTGATTGATAGAATCACACTTTATCGAATTGCATCTATGGTGACATAATAGTTGAATAAGATCAAGGAGGCCAAGACCACATTCATTTAGCAGAAGAAAACTCTCCTAGTGAAACATTTTTAGAGGCATTAGGGGACAAGCAAAGTTCAAACTCAACATATTCTAGTGAAACATTTTTAGAAGTGCTAGAAGACAATCAAAGTCAAAATTTAATGTTCCTTAGTGAAACCTTCTCAAAGGAATTATGGAACAATTAGGACAACTTCATTGGTGAAAACCTCATCAAGGCATTGATAGCTGAGCATAATAGTCCTTCACTACTTGATGAAGATAATATCAAAGATCAAATCAAAATAGCTTCCAATCTACAGCCTAATTAGATGGTAGCTACTTTCAAGATCACACAATAGAAAAATATGGTGGTCCTATAGAGAGAATAAGTCTTTATCCCCACCATAACCAAAGTTATGTCAAATATAGCATCAACAACATTACATGTGACTAAAAGTCCTGATCTTCATTTGTTTCTCAACAAATATCCATTCCATTATCATTTACCATTCCATTTCATAATCAAACCTACCATCCATTATTTATCCCTATTTATTATCCATGACCACACTTTCCTTAACAGAGGCTACAAAGATACCTTATCTCAACATTTGAACGAATCAAAATCAACAACCAATGAATATCACAATAACATTCTCAGCGTCTAGATATGTAGCCAATTCTTGATAGAGTAGCTATTTAGATGAGGTATGTGATAATAATTAACATGATTGATTATTATATTTGAATAATTTTTTGATCAAAACATGCATCTCCACTTCAACAAGAACAATAAAATCATATGCCATTTAACATAACCAGGCTAGAACCAAACATGTACCATACCATTTCATTACCATGCCATTGTCATTGTTACATATCCTTTTTCCATTATCGCATATCCCAGACATTCACCCCATCACTTTGGGTCAACCCTCTTACCACATTATCCAATTTATCCAAAAAATCATTATCCTTAACAAGACCATACCATTCTATCCTATCATTCCTATTTAGACCAAAGCTTATTTTTATTCATCCTACCCAATCCTATTTTAATCATGGTTCCTTTAGTTATTCCAACACTTTTCACAAGGGGATTTTGATAAAGTTTTATCTCTTATAAAATACATGTTTAAATGATAGTATATGAAAGTAGTGTGATAGTTGATCTGGTAAGATATCTTTCATTTTTCCATCCTATCAAGTTTGTTTATGTGAGCCTGATTACAAATTCCTATTGGCAAACTAGTGTCTCACCAATATTATTACTAATTATAACCAACTATGGGAAAATTAATATCATTTACCTATTCAATTTTATCCTAGGTATAGCTACTTATGGGCAAACTAGGGGCAATACTTGTTTACCATGCATTGTCGCATCACCTTGCCATCATTATTTTCATTTGACTAGCTATTTCCTAGATTTGAGAGCTTGTTGGGACCTAGTTGGTTTTTCATCACCTTTTGTGTGGATATAATTACTATGACTTGAGTTTATTTTGAGATTATGTGGGTCATGCTTAATTCATGTTGAGGTCACGTCAGTCCCCCTTTTCATACAATCTCATCATTTTGTAACCAACCTAAGCCAAATACTCTCACCATTTTGCGAGTATGTATCTTATCATTATCTAATGAGTTGAGATACCTCAAAATCCAAAAAAAATCATAACATTTCAAAAATACAAAAACATTTGTCCTATCTAAGTCTAGTCATTTATCTTCACTTCACCTTACTAGGGCATGGTCATTATTAGGATGCTTTCTTTTGATTTTGTTTTCAATATTTTGTTTATTTGTTTATTTCTAGTTTTTTTTTGTTTGTTTTTTTGTTTTTTTTCACTTGCATATTTTTTTGCTTTCAACACTGTTGCCTTGACTCAGTCTATATGTGTTCATTGGGTGATTCCTTGTGCACATTTTTCTTGAGTCTATCCATATTCATACATCAACATTATCATCATGGTTTTTATCATTGGTGCATTTTTTTTAGTGTTTATTGGATTCAGAGTCACTCCTTATGCATATTTTGGCCAAGTCTTCATGGTGTTCTATCATGATGCCTACCGTCACATGCTACAGAAAAAATAAACTTAAAGAAGGTCTATAATCAATGGAGCCACAAAAATTTCTCCTTGGCACCTTGTAAAATATTTACACCCTTGATAAAATTAACCCATTGGCCATTCTATTTGTATCATTTCCAATCAATATGAGCATCTTCTCATTGGGAGGTACAATTAAATATTTTCTATTGATCAAATTGTATTCTTCTATTCATCTCTTTCATTATTTTGTGCTTGCTCATCTTTACTCTATACAAGAGGTTCTATCCTTGCATTATTCTTTTTAATCAACCCTAACTAGGGTACCATCATATTTATCAAACATTTCTAGTTCCTCTTAATGATCATAACTACCTATGGGAAAATCATTATTTTGAATTTTATTCTTGATTATAACCACCTTTGAGCAAATCATTTTACTTATGAAATAAATGCATGTAAGCATTTTGTCATTTAGATTAATCTCAACCATAGGTTAATTCCACCTCTCTTATTGCTTCTTTTTAAGGTATCATACATCAACAAATGTGATAGTCACTCCCTCATGGGCCATCATCCTAGGCTTCCCAAACACTATTTATAGATTTGTTCTTTAACCATCATCTTCTTTTTGGCATAAAGACCATTTATCATTATTTGAGAATATGTTACTATGCCTATAGTTTTAGGCACCTTCCCAAATAGGGTCAAACTTTAGACACATAAAATTGGCCATCGATGACTTCCAACCAAGCTTTTGACCAATTTCTACCAAAATGGACAATTTGGCCTAAAATAACCAAAATACATTAATTGAGTTGAAATTCATATATTCAAGTGCCTATTTTGGCCAAAGTATCACTATATAGGATAATTCAATTTATGGGCCAACTAACTTTGATCAGATCATTTTGATTCAAAATGCCAATTTTGCACATGGGTGTTCTAGATTGCTCTTTCCTATCAATTTTTTTGCACAAGAGATGTGCCTTTGTTATTTGCTGTTGATATAATCCTAAATGTGATAATGAATCCAACACATCTAACATCACATCTTAATTTCAATCTAATAAAAATTTGAGCCAATAATAAGATATTCTAACCAATTTGAGTAATTTGTGCAGAAAGAGCCAAGGTTTGCATCAAATTGCTTAATCATGCTTAAGAGCTAATTAAACTAAATCATGAGCCTAATTACGAATTCCATGAAACCTGTTGAATTAATGTTTATTATAAATTTATTTTCATTAACTACATCATCATATGACATCATTTCATGGGAAGACATCCCTAGGCCATAAATGCATAAAATATTAGGATTCATGCCTCCCATGCCTCATTAAGACACTCCATTCCTATTCAATGGCCCTCTATCCCAAATATTTATGAGCCTTTTTATAAATTTTAATTAAATAATTTAATTAATCCTTAGTGACACATTTCAATCTTGAGATAGATGGTTTAGGTTGACTCTAGACATTTTGCAAAATCTATAAATAGGAGGCCTTGCCTATTGAATTTAAAGGTCTTTTATGCCAAACTTATAATTTCTAAATGCATTTAAAATCACCATATCTTAGTGTTATAATGCTCAAATGTTGATCCAAGCCAAGCCAAGTCAAAGACAAACAAAGTGCCAAGGAGAGATGGTGGTAGCCACACTTCATTGATGTAGACTTCATGAGCACAAACTAAGCAAGCCACTACAACAAGCATTTTGGAGATTCCAAGGATGGTGAAAGAAGGTTTCTTTTGAATTTTAGTTGTGTTTTCCATTCTTATATTATTAACTAAGATGTTCCTTTGATATAGGCTTAGGGTGTTAGTATAGTGTGTTTTTGATTGATTTGTTTTATTCACTAACATAATACTAATCTCCCCTTATTGCAATCTTATGTTCACATCTTCCATCAAGCTCATTGGTAGTTCAGAAAACCCAGTTAGGTTTATGAATAGTACATACATGAGAGAGAAGATAGAGAGATAATATTTTGGGAAAATGAAGGGGGTCACATTACCTTACCATTTTTAAAATTATTTTTAAGATTCATAGCCCATGCTTTATGAACAATGTTTAATAATCTAAGTAGTCAAAGTTATCTTCGTCATCTATGTAGGGGTCAACTTTACAAATTTTTTAGTGCACTCATGAAATGGTTTTATGAGTTGGTGATTAAATGTGTTTTATAGGGGTATATAAATTATTTCCATATTTCTATTCACCATTTTCTTTCACATGTGAGCCCATTATAGAGCAAAATACCTAGGATCTTGTAAGTTGTAGGCTTGTCCATAAAATAATGAGATTCCAAACATGATAACACCTGCATAATGAGAAAAATATTATCATAAAAACTTTTGTAATCCTTATATAATTCACTTGATTTATATGATTATTCTTAGATGATGAATTAACCTCTAAACACTAAAAACACTTCCTTGGTCTCACACGCTCTTCATCTATTAAGTGACCTTGCTAGTTGTAGGTTTATGCAAAAGAATGTATCATATTTTTTTGAAATAAAATTATGATAAATATGATCTAAATGGTATGTAATTTATTTCAAAGGTTTATAAAGAATATTTGAAGTCTTCATAGTATCATAAGATCCAAAACTAGAGACCTAAGACCTCTATGGACAAATACAGTCAACTATGCCTTTTAATCCTTCAAGGTTGCAGATAGTGTAGAGGTTTATTGGTATTTTCATAAGTTTAAGATGTAAATGGAACATGAAAATTACCTATAAGGAATTTAAGATTCATGAGGAATATAGGGATCCTGAATCATTATGGATGATTAGAGGATCAAAGTTCCTGATGACTAAACTCACTCTAAGAGGAAACAAACTCAGTCGATATCCCCAAGTGCACACATAGGTTGTGTTTGCAAGTTCAAGAAACATTAACTCAGTGATGAGTTGTAGGAGATAAAATGGTGTTATAATACCAAAATAATATTAACATGATAAACCATTCAAGAGGGCATTGAATAATATTTCAAGGAAGTATTCAACCCTTTAATCACAGTCAAGAATACATAAGGCCATCCTACAAGCCTACGAGTATGGGTGATAAGGTGTCTTGAATATAAAAAAAGAGAAAGGGTCTACTCAAGAATGAAACTCACATGGAGATGATTTCCTAATACATTATTAATTCCTAATCCATCTTTGAAGTCAATAATATGATACAAGCATAGCTAAACCTATTTAGGTTTTCTAGTCCTAAAACCAATTGCACAAGTGGTATATAGAATGGGATGAGAGATACAAGGAATAATAGTGAAAATTGATTGTGTTGAGATGTGTGAAAAGGTTTAATAACTCATTATAGGTCTAACAAACTTGAAATAGGAAGTTGAAGAGATGACCAAACAAGGGTCACTCAAGCTCTGCATATACCAATGCAAATGAGCCTATAGAGCTACCTACTTAACCAAATGGATAAATTTTATTTAGTCTTATTGTGGATTCAAAGAGCCAAACACTGATTTAATTCATGTAAAGATAATTATTTCAATACAAATATATTTTTCACTATTCTAATTATCTTGAATAATAAATCATTTGTGAGGTTACATATTTATGGGAATCATATTCCTATATTCTCTCCATGATTTTTCTCACCCTAAAATTATGCAAAAATATTATGATATACTGTTATAACCCATTAACAATAATATAATTTAACTAATACAATCTTACCGTATTAACCATATGGTTACTAACAGCCGTGTAACTAATATTTACCTCTCAATAAATCACCCATAGTAAATACTAGTTTACTTCTCCATAAATTCTTAAATTCACATAATTTGAGGAATAATCCCAACATTTCACCCCATAATTTTTACATGTTACAATATATCTCTTTTTTTATTGTAGCATGTCACCTCTATGTGCTCATGATCTTCTTTGCATACATGTGACATTGCACATCTCTTCCTTCACACTCATCTATAATTGGTTTTCATAGGTTCACAAATAACCTTCCACAAAAAAATTAATAGGTTCACCAATAACCTTACAAAATGGTTTTCTCAAGTTCACCACTAACCTTATAGAATAGTTTTCTTAGGTTCACTTCTAATCTTATAGAATAGTTTTCTTAGGTTCACCACTAACCTTACATAATGGTTTTCGTAGGCTTACCACTAACCTTTCATCATGATTTATATAATTATTTTTAGATCAATATTCTCCAATATAAATATAAAAAAGGGTTACATGGGAATATTATTCAAAAGTGAATAGGTACAATTGTTCTTATTTTTCACACATGCTAAAAAATAAATGTAACTACCACATAGTGGAAAACAAATACACACCACACAAAATGTCACCAAAACATTATGGGCCCCATCATTGGTGACTAATAAGAGGATATAGAAACCTCCTTCCTTTGTGTATCCTCTATTTGGTTCACCACTTATTCAACACATGTGTCGTTGAAGCTCTGATGGTTTCAGTAGGTTCTCTATTGATTGCTTCCATAGAAATTGGAACCTCCTCATTTATTGGATGTCACATACAACTGAAAATGTGTTTGTACAACAAATTTTTTGACTTTTAAAGATTGACTCACATAAAATACTTTTATAAATGATGACACACTCAACATTTTTTTAAAAATTGACTCTTTTGCATCAAATTAACATTAAAAAAAACTAAACATAATTAATGACCAACATTTTTTTTGAATTATGGATGGACCTAATCTTGACATGAAAGCATTATAATACATAAAGACTCAATGACTTTTATTGACAACAATAAATTGTCAATTTCTAATAGAGCATAAATTTATTATTAAAATATATGACTGACTAACTTATAAAATACACTTGACTCAAAACTTTACAAAACATAACTTAAAAAAATAAATGAAATGACTCAATTTATATTAACCTAATTTACCAAATTATACACACACACACACACACACACACACACACACACACAACAAAGACTCAATAATAATACAAATAATTATAACTAGAGAAAACCTCACTATTCTTAGAATAAAAACTAATGCACTTATAAGACAACTTATCTTGTATAAACTAGGATGATGGTTGAATGTTGGCAAAATGCACACATGGAAGAAATGATTGAGGTTCAGCTAAAGTATTGAAGGCAATGATCTTGGGCTTGGTGAATAGTGTTATTGTATAGATCAATGGATTTGAAACCCTTATTCCCTTATGTATTTAGTAACAAGACTATGATAATTAACATTAGGAAAGTATGAGAATTTCCACCAAGTATTGGTCCACCTAGAGCTAAAATCTTAGCATTTAAGAAAATGATGATATGAAGTTAGATTTACTCAATGCAAAACAACACAATCTTTGGATGCTAAGCCATTATAATTGTAGGATAATTTGTATAAAAACATAATGGGAGGTGAGTTGACTTTTAAAACCACATGGAATAATTCTAGAGCACAACAAAGTTGCAAGCTCGATGAGTGATGTTGAGATGGATATAATGACACTTTGCATGGGAATGACATGTTCCATGTCTACGATCAAGTGTGTGGGTTGATAGTGTCATGATAATAGACTTGATTTGGATGGTGAAATAGATGTACAATAGTATAAAATCCATAATAATGCTTTGTTCAAGTAGACATCATTGCTACAACTGCATGTTTATATCATTGAAGGAAATTAACATTGATAAAATCTCATTCTAAGAATAACAAAACTAGATATTAAGGCATCTGAAAAATAGTCATACAATATTAATGAATAATTTAAAGGGTGGCAGATGGATTGAATGCTAAATACATTATGAAATTATAATGGTAATTCAATGTAGATCTAAATCATGATTTAAAAGAGACAAATATATGCACATATCTATTCTTAAATACTTGATGACCTATAGAATATATTCTTTGTAAACATAGACCTCCAAGACTCACATTGCAACATAAAATGGAATGATTCACATTATAATATACAATGGATATAGATTTAATACCATTGTTATGGATTCAAAGAGACAAACACTAATTTAATTCATGCACAGAGAGAACTATTTCAATACAAATATATTCTACACTATTCTCATTATTCTAAATAATAAATCATTCATGAGGTTACATATTTATAGGAATCATATTCCTATATTCTCTCTATTGACTTCTCTCACCCTAAAATTATGCAAACCTATTATGATAGATTGTTATAACCTATTAACAGTATATCTTAACAATAATATAATTTAACTAATACAATCGTACCATATTAACCTTATGGTTACTATCAACCCTGTAACTGATATTTACCTCTTAATAAATTAACAATAGTAAATACTAATTTACTTCTCTATAAATACCTAAATTCACACAATGTGAAAACTAATCCCAAAATGTCTAAGGTCAGAGGTGAGAAATATATTTAAGGAAAGTTGTCAAATGGTAAAATTTACCTTACTTTCTTTGAATGAGAAATTTACCTCACATGGTAACGTTTCATGAGGAAAACCTAGAAGGCCTAGATGATCTTAAGGGATTCTTTTCACACATCACATACCTAAGGGTCAACATCCAAATAAAGTAGGAGTATGATAAGCTAAGAGGCATTGATTTTTAGATCGATATTCAATGCATTAAAACTCTAATGATTGTATTCATAGCTTATATAGTCAAGTGCCAAGAGGAGGCCTCAAACCTTAAAATCAACAACTATAACTAGTCATGAGGATTAGAAGATAAGTTCAGGGTTGTTGAGGTAGAATTAAATTAATTAAGGAATGAAATGGTCTTAATTATTCCAAGGATCATAAGAGAATATTAAAAGACAACTACCCATAACACATTGACTACCCATAAGGATCTCAACATTTGTTGTTAAATTATAGCCACACCTTTAGGCTTATTAGTAGATGGTGTAAGGTGTTAAATAAGAATAAAGTCGCTTAACCAAGATAAAAAAATGATCCTAAGTATATAAGAGGTAGGTTTAATACTCTCATAGGTGTTCAAGTTCCCTCACAACTCCATTTTGAATTAAAAACCCAAGAACCCTACCTTTTAGGCCTGTTGTCCTAATACACTTCTCAAGGTATGACTAATTGAAGACTAAAATTAGAGGATAAGAAGAGTTAGATGAGACCATAGAACATCATACATGTGCACTTCAGTGGTTTTATATGTGAAATATGTGTTAGTTTGCATAAGGGAGCTCAATATTACCTAATTTTGGCCTAAAACTACCTTGACAGTGCATAGAAGATAATAAAATCACCCAAAGAGCATCTTCTTGTGCTCATAATTGTACAAAAGTCATACAAGGGGACCCTAGATTATAGGAAAAAATTTTACGGGATGTTTAATTAAATCTCTTATCATTGGTTCTGCAATTCAATCCCTTAGATCTATGAACAAACTCTAAGAGTTCAAACCCCTCTAAGCCTCCCTAAAACCCTAATAGAGATCTGATGAAGGAAATATTAAGAATTTTTTATCTAAATGAATTAAAATGGATTGGGAGACACATAAAACTCATAGTTAACTCTAAGGAGGTCCCATCCATGGCATTTATCTTTAATGATAGTTTTACAAACCCATCAAAAACACTATTTTAGCAAGATTTTATGATAAATTTGAGGTGCAAAGTTATATGAAGAGTTTTAGATCATGGAGGAGGATAGTGTGAAACATATTTCACATTTTAAAATCATAAAACACTCTTTGTTCATCATGTAAAGGCTTCTACAAGTCTACACTAAAAGGTCAATCTAGATGTGCTAGAGGGAGGTTTCCTAATTATTTAAATGAATAAAGTTGTACTTGTATATTACTTGGAAGGTAGAAGTCATTGTATAATATGTTTTTTAGAATTGAGACATCCTCACTCATGAATATTTGAAAGTTATATGTGAGCATCATGATTGTTTAAGTAGTTATCACCAAGTGACTAGGACTAATGGCCTAATAGGCCTATTTGTTCAACTAAGGGAGAAAACTATTGGCATAGATGATTGTTAAGGAAATAAATAAAAGTTATGGAAACATTTTTAAATACCTCATGAGGTGAGAAAGATTGTTTTTCATCTTTGAGTGAGGATGGGGTAGTTTTCCAAGTCTTATTGGCATGCAAGAAGGGGGTAGGCTACTAAATGATTCATGGAGGCCTAATTAAATAGCTTTGATGCCTTTGTAATGGTCAAAATCATATGGAATTGACCAAGTTGGCATGTGCATAATTTATATGGATTCAACCTTAGCTAAAAATAGATATCCAATGCCCCAAAAGGCTCATTAAATACCACTCATCACCAGGGCAATGTAAGAAGGGAGTTATGGGGGCTGGTTATAACTACTAATTGAATGAATTATGGTCAGTCATGACCTATCTATTCCTCTTCCATGCCATTTTATCTTCTCTCACCTTATCCATTATTCTATAAATTGAGGATCTAAGGCCATTATAATTATCCCTCAACTGGGTATGATGAAACTCTACCCAAATTATATCTTGAAAACCTTTTGAATCAATAAGAAAGACTATTTTATACTTCCTTACTAGCTTAATGTGTTATGTGCTTGTTGATATGCAGAAGTGGTGATGTTTTATTCCCCTTTTCAAGTCTGTATATTTACCTATTTGTTATTATATCATTATATGAAGGTCATATGATTTGTCAAAGTGTTAATGATTATATTTTAAGTGAAATCTAGTTGATAGTGTCCTAAAATAGACCCCTCATCCATCACCTTCAAGTTATAGCCATTCACCATAACCTTCATGTGACATTCTAATGCTTAGGATCTCCTTGGAAATATGTCTCTATCACTAGTTCTTATTGGATTCACAAAGTGTTATTGAAGGATCAATTAGCATGGATAAGAACATTATGGTGCATTACCTCCCCTTAGCTTAGGTTTTGCTTTATGTATTATCATCTAGCTCTTCTCATCAAAAGTTAATAGGCTTTGTGATTTGATCTTAATTGATGAACTAGGAGAGATATCCCCAAAAACTAGAGGTTTAATACATTTACAAGTCACCCACATCCTTAGACTAATCCCATGTTACCCCAAACTTGGAACTGTCTAAGCAATATTCTCCTAAGGGTGCAATTTGGTGAGGAAAGTGAAGATGGTCAAGCTTTGGTGGTAGTTGATGAAGGTGATTTAAGTGACCTTGATGAAGAGATTACCATGGGACACCTCTTGGTGAGGATAAACATAAATTAGTCTTAAATAATGTAGGAGATGTGGAAATTTAAGAATATCAAAGTAAGAAATATGAACCCTATGAATAATTAATACCCATTGGCCAAGGAGAATATGACATTGAAGATTTCATTGATGACATGAAAACTACTCTCTTTCATGACAGTCCTAAGGAGTGTGAGACTAGAGCACCTATTCAACTTGTAGTAAATAAAAATTAAGGAGACAACCTTAAATAGGTTTCAAATGCTTAAGAAGAGGTATGGGTTGATATTTATTCTTATAGTTTTATTGTAGTCGAAGAACTCATTCTTTGTTGTCAAGAAAAATTTGTTAATAAACATGGGCTCCCAATAGTGGATGAGACTTTAGAGAATTATCATGATTACATGGAATGTCAATAGGATGATAAGGATCTTTGATAGTGATACCTAAACATATGAAAATATTTTGAGGATATTCTATAGTCTACACCTCCTCTTAGGCAGATTGAGAATGTTGTTGAATATAACTCTTTTTCAAAAAACAAATATGTGAGGCTTGAGAAGCATGAAGAAGAAACACTTGGTTAGCTTATAGTAGGTAGTCATCCATTTAAGGGTTTTCAAGAGATCAAGATGGTTGGTTCAGATATTTAATAAGGACCTCTTGATCCTAGAAGAGAGTTTGAAATTATAGTTAAAGTGATAGATGGAGTTCTTGAAAATGATCCTACTAGAATGTTTCAAGAAGAAAACCTAGTTGTGTCTGATCTTATTGATATAATAGATGACCAGTATGATAGAGTTATAAATCACAATGTATTTCTTCAAATTATCATGATAAATTAGGAGAATCATGAGGTAGACTTCAAAACACTAAGTGAATATGTGTTCATATGTCATGTATTTGTAGCTTTAATTGCACCTAAAAGCATTTAAAGTGAGTGGGAAAGCATGAAGACTACTCCATCAAACATCAAGTTTTGAAAGCAACATATTTCACACTATGACCTATCTCATAGAAGGAGAGTCTA
>JARHVA010001044.1:2707500-2715000 GCA_037957365.1 Torreya grandis | reverse complement strand
GGGTAGTTTTCCAAGTCTTATTGGCATGCAAGAAGGGGGTAAGCTACTAAATGCTTCATGGAGTCCTAATTAAATCACTTTGATGCCTTTGTAAATGTTAAAATTATAGGGAATTGATCAGGTTGGTGTGTCCATCATTTTTATGGAGTCAAAATTGGCTAAAAATAGACATCCAATTCCTCAAAATTCTCATTGATGACCACTCACCCCCAAGATAATACAAGAAGGGAGTTATGGGGACTGGTTGTTACTACTAATTGAGTGAATAATGGTCATTCATGTCATCTCCATGCCTCTTCAATTTTAGTTTATCTTCTCTCACCTTTTCCATTATTCTATCAATTGAGGATATAAGGTCATTGTATTTATCCCTTGGTTGGGTATGATGAAACTCTACCAACTTGTATTTTGTAAATGTTTTGAATTAATGAGAAGGATTGTTTCATACTTCCTTACTATGTTAGTGTGTTATGTTCTTGTTAATTTATAGAAGTGGTTAATTTGTATTCCCCTTTGAAGGTCCTTGTCTTCACCTAGTTGCTAATATATTATTTTATGTAGGTCATATGATGTGTCAAAGTGTTAGTGACTATATTTAAAGTGCAATCTAGTTGGTCTTATCCTAAAATAGAACCCTTAACCATCAAGTTACATCCTTTCACCATAACCTTCATGTGAAATACTAATTATTAGGATCTTCTTGGAAACATGTCTCAATCACTAGTTCTTATTGGATTCACAATGTGTTATGAAAGGATGAACCAAAGTATATAATAACATTATGGTGCATCACCTTCCCTTAGCTTAGGTTTTGTTTTATGCATTATACTCTATATTTTTTCATCACAAGTTAGTAGGCTTAGTTATTTGAGAATAATTAATGCCCCAAGTGATTTACCCTAAAAAACTATAGGTTTAGTCCATCTACAAGTCACCCACAACCTTGGACTAATCGCATGTTACCCAAAACATGGAAGGGTCTAAACATTATTTTCCTAAGGGTATAGTTTGGTGAGTTAACAGGAACTATGGATATAAAGGAGACTATAGGTGGAGAAGGGATGATAAGTGTCAAAGTACCATATGTGGAGGAACCATGAGGGAAGAAGGGAACATATGTGGAAGAACCATAGGGGAAGAAAGGGGAGCCTTCTTATGTGGGTGACCTATGAGAGGAAGAATAGTAGGTACATGAATGGTCATAAGGTGATCTTGGAGATGCTTCTAGAGGATACAATAACAATTTTTGTGATGGGTACCACATTTGTTTCAAAAATAATATACCTCTCCATATTTGGGAATATACTAAAGTAATAACTTGTGCAAAGGTATAGCCTCATCTATAGGCTGAGGAAGAGTAGGACGTAAGGTGTCGATATATTTTAGAAGATTTTGAAAATGGATGGATTAATGATTATATATTTTATAGAAAAAACAAATATTATTTTTATTATACTTTGTGGGTGTATTAATAGAGAGAGTGGAAGTATAATTTATGGAAGGTTGGTATAGTTTATAATATCTTGTCCAATGACTAAAAACTCTATGAATGTCATAGTGTAATTGATCAGACCATTGGGTAGGTAGAGGAGAAAGTTTTGATAAAGGAAGTAGACCATTACTAAGGGGAGGAAAGGTTTGTGGAGGAATAGGTGAGGCTTGACTAAAGGAGAAATAAAATCATAAGCAAGAAGAGACTTAGCTAAAGGTAGAGTGGTAATAGGATTTGGACTAGGATTAATTGAAGGAGGACTAAGATTAAGGATAGTAGCAAGAATCTCAGGGGGAATCCATCTATAAGGATCATAGTATCTAACAATGTGATAAGGACTGATCATAACATGATCCATAAGCATTATTGTAAATAGTTCTTTAGAAATTGGAGGTGTGCCTTGAAAACGCACCATCTCTACCCAATAAAAAAGAGGAATAATTCTAAAATTAGGATATATATAAGATAAAATGTGATAAGAGAAATAAAAATACTAAAATAAAAAAGAATGATAATGAAGGATCTCAGCATCTCTAGCCTAAATAAGACCTCCTAAAAATGGGTCATCTAAAGTATAACCATAGTCATATTCAAATGTATGAAGATCAATTTTTCAAGTAGGTATGACCTTCTCATTGGAGGTGGCATGATGAATAGAGTGTCAAGTATTAGTTAAGACTATGGGTATATTGTCACCAAGTGGTTGATGGGAATGTATCTTCAAATATCATGGAAGATGGGAAATGAGATGAGGAGATATAAAAAGTTTTTATCTTGAGGTTAATCTCATCTAGATCATCATCATCATCATCATAATCTAAGAGGCTAGGTGGTATGTTCCCAATGATTTTAGGGTGACCATGATAACTTCATGTAGAGTTGACAAAAAAATTAATGAATTGAGATTATCGAAATGGAACACTCAAAAAAGGGTCAAGGGTTGGATGTTTTAATACATAATAGTCTTTTAATTATTCAAAATTACAATGGTTAGTGTATGCAATAATAATGCATCATGTCTATAAATCAATCCTAGCTCTAAGAAGATAGAGCATACCTATATTTTTTATTGGGAATATATTTTTTAAGTAGGAGTATAACCAAGATGGGGATATGCTAGACCTGATTAGGGTATCACTTATCATAATACACTATGCTAAGGAGGGTTACAAAGCTTACAAACTAACATAATCATGTAATAACCCTAAAGAGGTCCTAGGTTTTGATATTTCGCTTATTCTAATAAAAAGAAAGTAAATATAATATATTTCTCATCAAAGCTTGTGGCACAAAGTTGGGGTTAGAAACAAAAAAAAAACTAAACTAACATGCATAGAGGAAATATACTCACGTCAATGTATATGAAATCATAATGCATGGAAGAGAATCACAACTCCATTATCTATCTACTCTTACAAAGGAGAAATAAAGTTAGGAATACTTACCTTTTAAAATGAACCCATCAAGCCTCAATCTCTCCCTTAGCCAAGGTTCTTCAACATATATTATTATGGTATGTAAGTATAACAAATAAAATCAGCTCCAGGCTACACAACCTATCTATGCATCCAAAAGAATTCTCCATAAGACAAGATTCATATCTCCAAATAAAGTATGGAACCCTAAGTTGTATTCCTCAATTCAAATGGTCAATAAGGGTATGTTCATTCACACTTATTCTTATTTTCTTCTCCATTCTCAAATGGTTATAAATAAACTTGTATATAGAGGTGGATCTTATCATAAATCCTTCTAAAAATGTCAACTGTATAGGGTCAACCAAGTCGACTCTGTATGTTTTGGGTCAATTATTCACTAGGTCCCAACCTGTGTTAGCAAAAGAGCTAATAAGATACAAAGTGAAAAATACCCCAAAATAATATAGGGTCAACCCACTTAACCCTATATAATACTTAAAGGCTAAAACCTATACAAGGTTGACCTAGTCGACCCAGTACAACCAACTGTGAAAAGGGGGATGAGGTAAGGAATAAGAGGATAATGATGTGATAAATAATTATAATGGTTACAACTAAGAATAATTAGCTTAAGGTAAATGTTTTTATGAGATAATTATGTATATGTCAAGTGGAAAAAGGGACAATAATCTTATGAAGCACCAATTGTCTAGCCACCGCTTTCCTGATGTACCCCTTAAAGTGTGCACTTAAAGAGATTGAAACTCAATGGGTTCATGAAATATACAAAATTTCATTAATCAATAAAATTTTGAAAATATTATTTGCATACATATGCCCCACTCTAATCTCATCATGTGTCACATGAGTGCAACACGAGATGGTACTTCAAGAAATACAACATGATAACACATAATGTTGATGGTAAGTAAAGTGTATTAAGTGTAAAATAAGATAAATGAAAATACAAAATTGAAAAACACATACCTTTAATTAACTTAGTGTTGTAAATAAATAATTAGGTAACACCATAGATTTTTTTGAATTCCCTTATTATAATCTATTGGCCTACCACACCCAATGGACCTTGGCTCTATGTGAGGCCAACTATAGAGTTTGAGCTTCGATTAGAGATAGGAAATGTGCATTGAATCGTATCTTTTGGTGTAATTTTAATTTTGATATTTTTATGTTTCCTTTTTAGATATCATTACCTTTTATTTCAAATGATTTGTATTTTAACTTTCTTGATGGCTTTTTCTTGTTCCTCCTCCATATAGATTTGGAAAACCAAACATGGGTTCTAAAGATGACTTCCATTTAAATACTTAGGACTGGTTTCTAAGAGAGATAACTTCAAAGAGAATGGGGTCTAATAGTCTCATAAATATAGGTGAAATAAAAGTGTTATCTTAACTTTGACCTTGTTTTACCCAATGTTGAGTGAAAGGAAAGGAAACCAAGAAGAATGACACATGGAACAAATTTGAATTACATCAAATTTCAAAAATGTGATAAAGGGTAAAAGGGGATATAATGATATTAATGTGTGATTTCTTATCATAATAATGAGGGAAATGGAGGAAAACATGCTAACATAGATTGTTGTGCAAATTTCATCTATTAAAAGAAGAAAAAGCTAAAGTTGAGAACAAAGATCAAAAAGTTTGTAAATATTTCAAAACATATTCTTAAAAAATGAATAATAAGATGGTAATTTTATGAGGGTCAATTCCTATCCATGGTCTTACACTACAACTCATACAATAATAACCCATGAGGGTGCCAAAAAGAAACATGTGAAACAATAAAATGAGGAAATAAGTAAAGATGGTTATTTATGAGGAGGTCTAGGTCCTATCCATGGTCTTACATTGAAAACTCACAAAATATAAACCCAAGAGGGTGAATGATAAATAATGGAAAAATAATAATCATAAATCTACTAAGATAAAGAATGGTATAAAAAGACAAAAATAAAAGAAATATATCAGGAAAAAAATGAAATTAAATGCTAAATGTAATGTGTAATAAAACCAAAGAATGTAAATGAAGACAATGATGATTATAAATTGAAATTAAAATAGATAAATTTTGAAAAAATAAAAATAAATAAACATGAGACAAAAATTATAAGTAATATCTATGCTTACGTCTATATCAAATATGAGCATGTGAAATACAAGTTTATACATTTCAAAAGGTTTCCTGAGGCTGAATTTATTTGTTATTATGCATTGTGGAATAAGAGTGGACATCATAAGATGCCCCAATAGGTAAGTTAATGTAGGGATGGCATTGAAAGATGCCCCAAAAATTGAAGGTACATGTGGATGGGCATTGCAAGATGCCCCAACATTTGAGTTAGAGTGAGGTAATATTAAACTATTAGAATGATTTGCTTTGGGTTGGTAGGTACATTTGGAGATAGATAAATGTGTTGGTTTGTTAGATTATAGGGATCTTGAATTTGATATAGGATGTGTAAGAGAGGTATGAATAAATAAAGGAGGTAAATTAGGAAAATGTATGATATGCTTTGGCTTAGGCATTTGAAATAGGTACTCTTTTGGTTCATGTGACTTAAGAGGTTGAAGTTCAATGGATGCAACAATATGTTTAGAATTATTCATGTTATATATCCTTTCCTTATTGGTGTAGGAAGAAGGATCAATTGTGGTTTGAACAAAATTAGTGGATGAGGTATAGGTATGGGATTATTATTATTGAACATTAGGTAGTTGATTTTGATGTGATTTTGGTTCTTGATATTGAATTTGAGAAGCTTGAAGATAGTTTTGATAATGTTTTTTGATAGAGTATCAAGATTAAAATATGGACCAAGAAAGGAATAAAGAAAAAAATGGTGAAGATCACAACAAGACACATGAGAATGACCTATAGTAACATGCCACCAAAAAAAATTATCATGATTGTACCATTTTGGAAGAGGTTTGGAAGGATCAAAGGTTATGGGTTTAGAGGGTGCAAATTTAGTTTTAAGTTATTCTGGACTCAAGGGAGGGTGGGTTGGGTTAAAATTGGTTGAATTGGATGCTCTATTTTGAGTTTGGTGAAACTTGGATGAATCAATGTTATGATAAGATGATTGGAAAGGTACTTTAGTAGTTGTTTGAGATGGTTCAATTTGAGTCTTTAGAAAGTCTTTCATTTTTTCTTGGTCTAAGACATCATCTAAAGTTTTAGGGGAAAAGACTCAAACTTTGTATTAAATGGTACGTTCAAGAGCAGTGATAAATAGTTTTAAAAGAGTGTCATCATTCATGTTATGGTCTACTTTATGAGTGAGAGACTTCGATCATTTGATGAAAGTATGAGAATATTCATTAGGAACTTACTTGGTATTGATGAAATGTCTAAGGTAATTTTTAGGAAGGTCATCATGTTAGAATTCCTTCACTAGAGCATTAACTAAATCCTCTAGTTTTGAGATGGAATGTTTAGGAATTTGGTTATACCATTAAAGTGAATCACCCACAAATGTTTTGGCTAAGAGCTTGGTGGTAGCAAAGGTTTTAGTTTAGACCCATTCCTTATAGATATTACCAAAAGACTTTAAAAACATAGTAGGGTCCTTAAACCCATTATATGTGATAGTTGGAGAAATGTTTCCAATATCTATGGATACAATGAATGAGGCTAAAGGTGAATTTTGAAGATATTGAACCATTTATTTATTTATTGGAGTTTTAGGGATGATATTCCCATTAGAATCTCTAAGAGGAGGAGGGAAAAATTTTGGATTTGGTTGAGACATGGTGACTTAAGTTGGTTGAATAGTCATGTTTAATAAATGTTGTTGCATGTTCATCATTTGAGATTGATTAGTTTTTGCATGATGTTCATTTTTTGAACTATGTGTGTAACAAGCTGAGTTATATTCTAGTGGATTAGAAGTTGGGGTATTAGTGTTGATAAGAATAGGATTATTAGTGTTGGTGAGAGGATTATTGTTTGTAGGTAGAGGATTACCAACATTGGTATTGGGATGAAGATTAGGATGAATGACCTCAACTACATTGCATGGTGTAGTGATTGGTTTTGGTTTAGGAGAAGAAGAAGGAAGAAAGTGGATAATTTCATGTAAAGTAATAAAATGACTAAGGATATTATCTAAATCCTTAATTATGTAATGTTCTTGACTAAGAGAAGGCTAACAATATGTCATCATGATGAGATAAAACTAGATAACTACACAAGGAAAGAGGTGCAAAAAAATAAAGAGATACAAAGTGATAGAAATTGTACAGAGTTGACTAAGTTGACCTAACATAAAAAATAGGGCCTAAAAATTGTATAGGTTTGAATAGGTTGACCTATTACATCAAATACAGGCTAAAAAAGTGTACAAGGTCAACTAGGTTGACCCCGTATAATAGACAGGGAAAAATAAACAACCTATAATAGATTGTGAATTGAAACAAAATAATTTTTTAAAGTAATTTAAAAAGTAAGAACTAAAGGGAAATGAACAATCAATTGGATTAATGTTGGCCAATACAATTAAGGTACACAACACAAAACCTTACACCAATGTTGGCTAATGTAAGTTTTTGCAATATAAAATAC
>JARHVA010001044.1:2635000-2702500 GCA_037957365.1 Torreya grandis | reverse complement strand
GTTGTGTTCACACTTATTAGATAAGTTATTCCACCATTTAATGAAAGCTTGTGCAATTTATGTCTCAAGTTGATTTCAATTAATAAAATGAGCACAAGTATTCTTAATGAGGTTACTAATTTGGAAACAAGTTATCATTAACTAGATCTTTCAAACTAGTGATGGAGCAAGACATGAGTTGGTTATACCAATCTAAAGTGCCTCTAAAGAGGGTTTTTGATAAGATCTTGGTAGCAACAAAAGTGTTTAACTTGACCCAATATTTGTATATATATCTAAATATTATAAGTGTAAGGTAGGATCAGTTTTCCCATTATAACTAATGGTAGGGGTGATACCTCCTATATCTATGTTGTCAATTTGAAGCATGAGAGGATCATTTTGAATAATTTTAATCAATTTGTTAACAAGAGGTGGTTGGTTAATAATGGTATCATTGTAATCCCTAAGTGGGGAGGGTGTGAATGGGGGAAGGGGGGAGATTTTGATTGAGCACTCCCCATGAAAATTGTTGAGGGTGATTTTAGAGGTGAATAATGTGTTTCTACATTTGCATCAAAGTGTTCATTTAGTTAAGATTTTGCAACAAAATTTCATGGGTTTCAGTGGTATTTTGATTAGTATGAAAAGCATTATCATTGATATTAGTGGCTTGGGTACCACTATGAGTAGTGGAATGTATGACACTAGTTTCTTGAGAGGAATTGGTAGAAAAGGAGGAATGAGTGGCATTATTAGCATGTGTTTCAAAAGATGCACTAGTAAAAGGATTAGAAGAAAATATAACTAGTGACATGATTACCATTGGTATCAAATGATTTACTAGTGGAGCGATTGAAAAGGGTGGATTTTGGAAAAGTCCCACTAGATGTTGAACTTGCCATGCTAGTATAAATTCTTGCAATGGAGGTAGAATAAATCAAGGTTGAAGAGGCCATAATATGAGAAGGGGTCAAAAGAGAAGGAAGAGGTTGATAATCAAAGAAGATATTACCCTTAAATCCATGTGAGAATGTGGGGTAATGTGAATGGGGTTATTATTTTTGACCACTTATCATAAGGTTGTAAATAGTGGAAGGGCATTTTGCTTGATGTTGAGGAAATTCATTAATGAAAAAAAGCATTTTTGGAGTATACTCTAATTCAATATGATCTTCTAAGTAGAAAAGAGGGTTACAAATTGAAGATGCATGAGGAGTCCCATAATTTGTAGTACAAGTGACCACATGCACATTACTTGCATCTAAAGTGGAAACCACAAGCTATTTATGGGGAAACCTATTAGGATTGGTAAAGTTCATCATATATATTGAGTACAAATATGTATTTTCCTCAAATAAAATTTTCATGAAGAGATAAAAAGGTTAATAATGATGATGGTGATGTAAAGAGAAAGCCAAAAAATAGGATACAAAATTGAATTAGTTGACTATGTTATATAACCCAAGAGATAGATAAGAATATACAGTCATTTAGGTTAACTATGTATTGAAGACAACAAATTTAATCAAGTTGAGAAGGATACACAGTCATGAAAATCAATTGTGTACTATTAAATAAAGAACTAAATAGGGGATAAGAAGACATAGTCATTTAGATCAATTGTGTAATATTGGAAGGAAGTTAGAACATAGTATTGAAGAGACTGTATTGACCAAGATGATAGTATTATAAAATAAGGGAATTCTTTTTCAAGATAGTTTGAAATAAGAATGAAAACACACAAATAATTGGATCAATGTGATTGATCCAATTGGGCACACATCACAAACCTTTCCCCAATACTTTTTGATTCAAGTTTTATAATACAACACATAATGATCAAAGAGAAATAAATGAATTTAAAAGTAAATGCTAACTAATTGGTCACCCTAAGTGTTATTATATTATTATAAAGTTTTAATTTTAATGTGATAGGAAAGTTAGCTAAAATAAGGAACTAGAAAGTAGTCTAAAGTTAGTTTCAGGATGTTTGGGATGAAAAGGATCTATATTGGTAATGGTATTAGCCTAGTATTGGGGCCTACCCCCTCACTTCACAATATCACAGTGATAAGGGTGTCATGTGCTTTACCAATATATACCATTAAACATGTATTTATACTTGGCCATAAAACCAAGTTAGCTTCCCTATTAGTGATAAAATCTAAGTAGGTAGGCCTTAGAAAGACAAATGTTTAAATGCATTTTGAATGTTAAGTGATTTCATAGTATGTGAAAAAGATCAAAATAGTGTAACTAAAATGATAATTTTGAAAAATCGCCTATTTAGACTATGTGAGTTACTATAAAAATGTAAATAACTAAAAATTAAATGTGAATTAATTATTGTAAATAGATGTTAATTCCATTATTAAGATATGTACAGAGTTGGCTCAGGTGACATTGTATGTAAATAGTATAAAAGAAATATGAATGGGTTTTTTTTATTATACAAAAGCAAGGTCTTTAAGAATATAGTCAAATAGGTCTAATATGTCTATTAGATAGAAGGAATACTACATAACTAAGTCTACCATGTCGACTTAGTTAGTTGGAGGTTTGTAGTTTTGAAGACTGCCAACTTGTAAAAAATATAATTGAAGGAAGAACTAAAATAATAGAGAGAGAAAGGAAATTAATCTTGGTGGACTTAAATATGATTTAAATTTATGATTTTTATGTTGTAATGATTTATTTTTTTCTTTAAAATTCTACAAAGTAGGTCGACTAGTTCAACCAAGTTCTGTAAAACCCTTTGTGTTGAAGAAGAAATAATGAATAGAGTAAACCTATTCGATAATGTTTTTTGACCTATAAGTTGATAGAATCAAATATTATATATATTTGACCTATTTAATAGTGTATATTAATATATAACTAAATAATAATACCATGTCAAATTTATTGATCCAATAACCTATAGTTTATAAAGAAATACATAGAAAGAATAGAGTCATTTTGAAGTGACTATGTGTTAAACCTATGCACACAAAGTTAGAACTATATTGAATGGTTAGATACAATAATACAAATATATAAAAATATAATAAAATGATAGCATGAAATAAAACCTACAAGTGTTAGATTCATGTCGGGTTCACCAGAATGTATGCAAAGGGAAATCTAATTGATTTATAAATCAATCCTAGCTCAGAGAAGATAAATCCTACTTACACTTTTAACTATTGATACATTAGATATTATGGGTCATGACCAAGATATATACACTAATCCAAGACAATTGATATATTACCACAATAAAATCCCTAGGGAGGGTTCCAAAGCCTCTGATCAAGAAAAACTATGTAATAACCCTAACTAGGTCCTATGTTTTCATAGTCACTAATGTATAAATGACAAAAGCAAAGTAAATTACAATCTAGTTATCACCAAATCTTGTGTCACAAAGTGGGGGTAATCAGCATATAAAGTAAACATGCATATAAAATATATACTCATGTCAGTGTATATGTAATACTAATACATGGGATAGAAGTACAAATGCATATCTATCTACTCTTACAAAGGAGGAAAAATGTTAGGAATACTTACCTTTGAAGATGAACCCATCGAACCTCAATCTCTCCATTGGCCAAGGTGATTCACAAGAGGTTTTTGTGGTATTTAAGGAAAACAAAGATAAGTCATAATAAAGGTACACAACATATTTATTCATCTAAAAGACTTCTCCACAAGACAAGATCCATATCTCCAAATAAAGTATTGAAACCCTAAGCTATGCTTCTCAAGTAGAATGGTATAGAAGTAGATGTGAAATATATATATATATATATATATATATATATATATATATATATATATATATATATTCTTATTCTCTTCTCAATGATGAAATGAGTCTGTTTATATAGGTGAATCTAAACTTAATCCTTTCCAATAGTTTATCCAATAAAGTTAGCTTAATTGACTCTATATCATTATTGATAAAAATAAATTGTCTTAGTCTATGTCATCCTATGGTTAACCTAGACCCTAAATGAGTTTTGTCAGTTATAGTATAGGGTTGATGGTTTTATAATGTATTGTAAATTGCTAAAAAGGATTTTAGGCTAGGGAAGGGATATAAAAGTGGAAAATGACAAGAGGAAGGTGAAAAATGGGATGCAAATCTTAGGGTAATGTTTTTAAGATATGGTTGGAATAATAACAAGTGGTAGTATAGGGATAAAAATCTTGTGAAGAATCACTGGGTTTCCCACGCCTTTCCCAGTGCACCCCTTAAGGCATGCACTTAAAGAGATTTAAACTCAATGGGTTCATGCAAGAGATAAAATATTCGTAATTGATAAAGTTTGAAAATATTATGTATATACAAATGTAACATTATTTGAAGAAGGGAAATGCTAAGAGGACCTTGAGTTATGAAATTCATTGAAATGATGAGAGGTATACAAGCAAGGTTGTATGTAATGTAAATATCACAAATATGAGTATCTCATGGTGGAGACATGAGTGAGGATGAAAAATAAGGATCTCAATATCTTAGGTTGGAAGATATGTAAAATAAGGTTGAGACAATATTTATCAGAGTTATGGTGAGGCTTGGTGGTAAGCCAAATCTAGAGAAACCCTACTACAATGGGAGTTTGAATCTCAAATAACTTATGGATTGGATATTAGAAATGGAGATGTGTTTTTCTGACAAGTTTATAGATGAACATAATAAATTTAAATTTCTTGCATGAAGTTGAAGAATCATGCCTCATTAAGGTGGGATCATATGTCTGACTAATGATAAGAGCTATGTTAAGGAGGATCCCAATCAAGTTTTAAGGTATCTGAATGGAATATGTTTTCCTTACAATATGAAATCATTTTTTTAAACTTAAGAATTGTAGAGGAATCCTATTTATGTGCACTAAAGGTGGAAGAGAAGATGATGAGAAAACAAGTGAACTCTTGAGGTAGAAGAAGGTCTTTGAGAGGACAAGGATAGAATAATGATGAAAGAGGATAACAAAACCATGGTGAAAATCAAGTAGTTAATAAAATAAATATTTAGACACTAGAGGAAGATAGTCTTCTATATGAACAGTCTTTTATGGAAGAACCAGAGACAAAGGTTTTCAAAGTAAGTATTATGGTTACAATAAATATGTTAGACATAACTAATATTATTGTCCATAAAACCCTAAAAATAATAGTAATAAAGAAAAAGGTACAACTCATAAACACTTTAAATATGAAGAAAGTGTTGGGTCTCTAATACATATAGAAAATCAAGAATAAGGAGAGGCTTTATTGATGTATAGAATTTTGTTGAAACCAACCAAGGAGGTGAATGAACTGACACAAAGAAAGATTTTATTCTAGACTATTTATAAATATGGAGGTAGGTGTTGTAGAATTATATTTCATATGGGTAGTATGAATAATTTGGTTTCTTAATATATAGTATAAAAACTTGGGATGAAATGATTGACACATCCTACACCATACAAGGTTTTATGGTTTCTTAAAGGGCATTAGATGATGTTGAATGAGAAATGTGTGGCGAGTTTTCAAATTATAAGGATGAATTTATGTGTGATATTATGACCATAGATACATGTCATGACCTTTTGATAAGGCCATGGTAGCTTTATAGGACAGTAGTGCATGACATAAGAGCAAACATCTACACCATAACAAAGGATGGAAAGAGATTCACATTGACTCCATTGAAGGATAGAGGAGATGATGTGGATATTAGTTCCAAAGTTATATTGGTATATGATAAAGAGTTTTTTAAGGTGGATAAGGAATAAGAGACATTATTTGAATTAGCTTTGAAACCTATGCAAGTTGTGACAACCACTAACATAAGTTATCTTCCTATGGAAATTCAAAATATGTTAAAAGAATATGTTGATAATGTGACAAGTGAGCTTTTGAAGGGACTACCACCTATAAATAACATTAGTCATCATATGGATTTTGTGTTAGGATTAAGTTTACCTAACAAAGTATTCTATGGGTTAACTCTAATAGAGAATGAAAATATCAAGGAATATGAGAAAGAATTGTTGACGAAGGGTGTTAGAATTAGCTATAGGATCTAATGACTCTAATAGAAAACATAAATAGGAGATAAAATAGTAATAATAATAAGAAATAACTGTATATCTAAGATAATAATAGAAATTAATAAATAACTCGCATATGATGAATTACTCTGATAATTAAATGTTAATTTGATATGGAATACATAAATAGCCATTTCTTATATAGAGCAAGGTGTGCATGATAAAGATCAGGGAACTCACATAACATGTTTAGTTCAACAAATATTTGTCTACATGAATAGTGGAGTGCAACTCCACACTAACAATATAGGTGTCCAACTTGTGTAAATGATCAACATAAGTTGAATATTAGTTAAACAATCTTATCATATCTTACCCTGAATAGTGGAGTGGAACTCTACTATAACAAGATAAGTGTCTAAGTTAACTACTAGCTAAGCAAGCTTATCCTATCTATTGAAAATTATTAATAAACATAATAAAATAATTACAATAAATAATTAGTGTACCAAAATAATAAATACAAGTAAATGCAATAAAGTAAATAAATACACCAACACCTCCAATAAGTGAAGCTTAGGTAGGGCTATGCAAACAAGAGTCTTGATAATGTGTAGCCATATTAGGTACTTTATACAAATAGATGAGGAAAGAAGAAAAACCAAAGGAAAAAAATACTCCTCAAAATGAAGGTCTAAGAGACCCCCCCTAAACAAATAATGACCCCTGAAGAAGTAATGTCATTCACCCCCAAAAGAGATTTTAAGCAAAGATACTCTTAGTGAAAGGTTTGGTGAAAATATCTATAATCTGCTCCTCCATAGGATAACATTAGAGATCAATGATCTCCACCTGAATCAGCTCCCTGATAAAGTGCATATGGATCTTTATGTTTTTGGTTCTTTAATAATGAACCATATTCTTTGAGATCTAGATAGTGCTTTGGTTGTCACAGTAGATGATTGATGTCTTCCAAAATGGAACACCAAGATTAGTGAGAATATTCTAAAGCTAAATAGCCTCAGTATTGGCATTAAAAATGCCATGATACTTAACCCCTGAGATAAAATAGCAATAACATTTTTTTTCTTACTCTACCAACAAATAGGGCCAGATCCAAAGTGAAAGCTATAACTAGAAGTAGACTTATGATCATCATAATCACCAACCCAATTATATTTTGTGTATCCCACCAAGTCTAAACTTGTACCTACTATATAGTGAATCTCATATCTGATAGTGCCATGAATGTAGCTCAAAATGTGATTGGTGGCTCTCCAATGAAGCTCATGTGGTGTCTGCATAAAGTGTGAAACCATGTCAATTACATATGAAATATCAAGTCATGTATGAGGCAGATAGATGAGACTACTTAAAAGCTAGTGATAAAATGTGGCATCAACCAAGGGAGTGGAACAATGAACCTCAAGTCTAACTCTAGATAAGAAAGGAGCTAGTGCAAGCCTACAATCATCCATGTGAAACCAAGCTAACAAGTCCATGGAATACTTAGGCTATGAAAGTGTAATCCTAGAAGAAGAATATGATATATGAATCCCAAGAAAATAATGCAATAATCCCATGTCTATCATAGAAACCCTATCATGAAGTGCAATATAAACACTATTGATGATGTATGTTGTGCTCCCTGTAATAATGAGATCATCGACATAGATCACCAAGTACAATAGTGAATCCTCTTGCTATATAATGTAGACATTTAGATCTAAGTGACATCTTGAGAAGCTAACAAAGAGAATAAATGTGTCCATATTAGAATACCAATCCCTAGGGGCTTGTTTTAGACCATAGAGAGACTTCTTTAAGAATCATATTAGTGAAGAATCTTGAATGAATAGCTGTGGCTACTCCATATAAATATCCTCATGAAGATCCTCATGAAGAAATGGGCTCTTCACATCTATCTGATGTATAGGCCAACCATGAGCTACACCAATAGATAATATCAAGAGAATATAATTCATGTTAGCAATAGGTGTAAAATCTTCTATATAGTCAATGTCTTCTACTTAGGAAAAACCTTTGGCCACTAAGTGTCATTAATACTTATCAATATTTCCATCCATTACAAACTTAGTTTGATATATCCACTTACATCATACTAATTTTCTTCACTTAGGAAGAGGAACAAGATCCCAAGTGTTGTTTCCAATCAATGAGTCATACTCTTTTTCCATCACTGAATCTCACTTAGATGTCCCTATGGCTTCTTGAAAAGACTATGGATCAGAAGCTATGGAAATGTAGGAATGTGGAAGATCATGTTGTGACCATTTTATCCTTTTATCTAATAGATCCCTAACAAGAAGGTCTATATCCACCAAAGTATGTCTAGCCCTCAAAGACATCAATGGACAAGGATTTGGAGGAGGAGAAGTAGGAACATGACCTGTTAAACCCTTTTGGAGAGGTAATACCTCATCATCCCTATGAGTAGATAAAATAGGAGTATCATCATCATTGCTATATGATTCTTCTAAGGAATAAGAATGAGAAATATTATAATACAAGCTTGAAGGACTTTCTTCAAAGTAAACACTTCTTACTAGAATAAGCTCATGTGAATCTAGATTAATGAGCCAATGTCCCTTAACACCATCAAGATATCCTACAAATATGCAAGTTTGGCTTTGTTGTTCTAAAGAATGATGCTTGTTTGAAGGTATGTGAGCCCATGCTAGACTACCAAAGACTCTAAAATGATGCACATTTGACTTCTTATTACACCAAGCATCAAGAGGCGTTATTCCCTTTAAAGATTTGTGATGAACTCTATTATATATATATATATATATATATATATATATATATATATATATATATATATATATATAAATCACAATTAATCACTTCTACCCAATAATCAGGTACTAATGATTTTGCATGAATCATATTTGTCATATCTTTTAAGAATCTATTCTTCCTCTTTGCTACACCATTCTACTGAGGTGTGTATGCAACTGAATGCTAAATATCAATTCCTTCAAGAGCACATAATTATTCAAACTTATTGTTCATATATTCCCTCTCATTATTTGTGTAGATAATCTTGACATACTTCCTAGATTATTTCTCTGTTAGAGTTTTGAACTCTAGAAATCTATCAAATACTTCACTCTTAAGTTTCAAAAAATAAAGCCAAGTATATCTAGAATAATAATCAATAAATGTGAGAATATAATGGGTTTTAATAAAAGACAAAGTAGGTAATAGACCCGCTAAATCACTATGAACAAGTTTGAGGACTTGTCTAGCCTTCCAAGCCTTACTTTTATCAAACTTATCCTTTGGATGTTTGCCTAAGGCACAACCATGACATACACCCCCTAAAAATTGAATCTTTGTAAGTCTTGTAACCATATCCTACTGACTAAGCTACTGCAAATAGCAATAGTTTAGATGACCAGACCACTCATGCTATAACTTTCTCACTGAATCAATGTGTGAGAGCAAAGCTATAGAGGAAGACTAAGGCACAAATTGGGAGAATGAATAAATTTGAGCATCATTGTTGACTTTTCCCACTTCAACTAAGGCATTATCTTCTAATTTTTTGATTGATATAGAATTGGGTGTGAACTCAACTTTCCTACCAGTATCAAAGTGAGTGATTTGGTAGATAGAAAGAAGGTTAGTTGATAACTCTAACACATAAAAGACATCCTCAAATACACCACTATCAATATTAGTTGTACCTTTTCCTATAAAATATACCTTGAATTCATCACCTATGAGAATATGAGGCAAGGAACTTAGTTCTAATCTAGAAAATTGTTCTTAATCAAAATCCATATGGTGTGAAGTACTTGATTCAATGACCCATGACTTGGGAGAATTTTTTAGTGCAACTAGTGTTGTAGCTTTCCCTTTCCCTAAATATAAAGGAGTGGAACAATCCTTTGAAGAGGATTGATTGATGTTATTCTTTGTGAGAAGACCCTTAAGTCCATCAATCTCTTTCTTCAAACAATCTTGTTCACTATGAAACCTCTTTTTGCAATAAGGTTAATGAGTGCTAGTATTTTTTTGTTAATCCCTTTTCTTATTAGTGGATTTATAATCTCCTTGTGAGGAAGATTGTTGCCCTTTATTCTTATCTTTCTGTGACTTATTCTGATTATTCTATTTCTTTTTACTTAAACTAATATTTGATGTTGATGTTGAAACTTGCTTATGCTGAGGTTGACTTGTAACTAGAGATTGAGATTTGGATGACTTGATTAGACCCATAGCTATTAATTTTTCTTCTTCAGCTATTATAACCTCATAAAATACCTCAAAGGTGGGAATTTGATAAGATGTGCTCAATGTGAGTCGACGAGTATGAAAGTTAGAGACAAAACATGAATATTCAGAACCTTATTTGTGTAAGGTACTGAAAATCAATTGAATATCCTTTTTATCAATTTTACATTTAGAAATTTGTGCTCTAAGATCTATGACTTTAATGATGTAGTCTTGTATTGTAGCATAATTTTTAGGATCCAAACTAATGAGTTTGTTGTCAACTTGGTAACCATGAACCTCATCTATTTTACCAAACAATGATGTTAATTTATCCCAAGAATTTTTTGGAGTTGTATATTTGTCAAGATGGAAATTCAAATCTAAAGACATGTAAGACTGAATGCATCCAATTACTTTAACAGTTTTAGAGAGAAAGTGTTGTAACTCTTTTGCATCAGTAGGTGGAGTAAGAAGAGTTTTTATGTAAGGCGTATATCCTAGCATCATTAATACATTCCAAGCATTTTATTTTCATGTATTATAGTTGTATTCTATTAATAGTGGGAACTTAGGATTTCCTATGATGAAATCAAAAATAAATTGTCATAAAGTAGAAATCAAAGTACATAACACACCATAAAACCCCCCTAAATTACCTAGTTTTATCCCACCCAAAAATTATTTTTGGAACTTTATAATTGAGTGCAATTACAAGGCTAGATTATAATTTTTTTATTTTATAAAAATATCATTTAGGCCTTCTAGTCTAAAAGTACAAAAAATATGCACTTTATTACAAAAATGTTTGCACCAATGTGTTATGCTCAAAAGAATATTAACTTTCAAAAAAAAATACAACCTCAATTTATGGTCATATGTGAAAGTTATGAGCCACTAAAGTTACAAAAATGAGAATGGGTAAGAGCTACTATATAAATTTTTGAATTCTAGAAAAATCTAGAAAATTTTGGAAAAAATTAAAACTACAACAATGAAGAACATGAAATTTTAAGCTATTTCAAAAAATAATTCACTCAATAATACCTCCTAGTGTTCAAATGGTGGGATTCTAAAGTTGCCCTTTCAAATCTACCTACTGATCCATGAGGCCTACCAAAAAAAAAAACCGGTCTGCATAGTCTGTATGGTCCATACGGTCATACTTGGGAGCAAAAAAAAATTGTCTTCTAGGGTGACTGTGTCCAAATTAGACAAATTTTATATGGATCTATAGGTTTTGACATCTTCTGAATGCAACTGTGAGGTTTATTTTGCTTAGAAATGCTTCAATTTTTAGTTACCCACTAGATTTGGGTATGGTGCTTCTAGATCAAACCCTTACCAATTTTTCCTTTTGTTCCCAATTTAGACAAAATTGTAGATGATTTTGACTATCTCAGGCACTCTAAACTCAATGGTGAGCTCAAAAATTCTCCACAAAGCTCTAATTTATAGCCTATATACAAAATCAAAAAATTAATGCTATATCTAGATATTTTTTTCTTAAATATTTAGCAATCTATAGATTAAAGATAGCTTCGGTACCATGTTAGAATTAGTTATAGGATCTAATGAATCTAATAAAAAATATAAATAAGTGATAAAAAGTAATAGTAATAAAAAATAATTATATATCTGAGATAATAATAGAAATGAATAAATAACTTAAATATGATGAATTATTTTGATAATTTAGTATTAATTTGATATGGAATACATAAATATCCATTTCTTATATAGAGAAATATGTGCATGATAAATATCAAAGAACTCACATAACACGTGTTGTTCAACTGATATCCTATCTACATGAATAGTGGAGTGCAGCTCCACACTAATGAGATAGGTGTCTAACTTGTGTAAATAATCAACACAAGTTGACTATTAATTAAATAATCTTATCATATCTTACCTTGAATATTGGAGTGGAACTCCACTGTAACAAGATAAGTGTCTAAGTTAACTACTAGCTAAGCAAGCTTATCCTATCTGGTGTAAATTATTAATAAACTAATTATAATAAGTAATTAGTGTACCAAAATAATAAATAATAAATACAAGTAAATGTAATAAGTAAATAAATGCACCAACAAAGGGTTTAATCTGAGAGAGTATATGCCTATTTGTAGTTATAGATCTAATAAAACCTAATAAATATGGAAAGTGGATAGTGTGTATGGATTCATGTGAAATTAATAAGATAAACATTAAATACAAGTTTCCATTTCTAAGAATGGATGACTTAATGGTTTGTTTGAATGGATCTAGGTACTTCACTAAGATATATTTAAAGAATGGGTATTATCAAATGCACATAAGAAAAGGTGATGAGTATAATACTATAATCAAGATGAATGACATGTTATATGAGTGGATGGTCACATTGTTCAGTTTATCAAATTATCCAAGTAAATTCATGAGACTCATGTTTATTTGGATGGCATTCTTATTTTTATTCTAAGGAGGAGTATTTGAATTTTGTTTTAGATAATTTGAAGGAACATCGATTTATAATGAACTTGAAGAAGTGAGACTTCATCCAAGAGGATCTGATATATTTAGGGTTTGTAATCTCAAAATGTGGGTTTAGAAAAACTTAAATAAGTTGAAATAATTTGTGGATTAGTATTCACTAAAGAATATGTTTTAAAAAATGAGTTTATATGGGTTGGTGAGTTTATACAAAAAATCTATCATAAACTTCAATGGTATATGTGCACCCATCACAGAAACTATGAAGGAAGATAAAAAAATTAGTGGAATGTTGAAATAGAGAGTAACTTTTAGTTTATAAAGAGAAAAGTGATGAAACAACCATTGATAGCCTTACCATATTTTGGAAAGGGGTTTCAGGTTGATTTTATTCAAGTGGAATAACCATAAGATTGGTGTTGAGTCAATAAGGTAAGCCTATTCCCTATTTCATCAAGAATTTGAATGATGATAAGAGGATGTATTTGGTCTATGACCAAGAGTTATATATAATGGTAAAATCTCTCAAGAATTTTTGGAATTACTTGTTTCCAAAGGAGTTCATTACATACACAAACAATCATGGCTTTTATTTCATAAATAGCCAAGGTAATCTAAATCAATAACACATGAAATGGGTAGAATTTATTAAAAATATATATATTTTATTTTGAAACATAGAAAGGGAAAGTTGAATAAAGTTTATTTCTTATGTAGGAGATATTTTGTAGTGAATGAACTCATGGTGGAAGTCACTAGGTTTGAGTTAATGAAGGAGTTGTATGAGGAATACTTTGACTTCTGAGATACATGGATAACATGTAGGAATCTAGCTAATGTGTACAAAACTTTATAGTTAGTGATGATCCCATAAAATGGATCATTATATCCAAGTAATTATCTCATTTTCCAATAAAACTCTTCATTTTAAGTGGATTTAGATGTGCATAATAGAACTCATTACTAATTCAAAGTAGAAAATAAGTATTTTACCTTAGTTATTTTGTGCAAGTTATTTTTACCTATTTTAACCACTTTGTTCTAACATTTGAATGGAAAAGAAACTAGTTTTATATGTACAAGTCATAATAATAAATTTTACTTCCAGATAGTGTTTTTTGGTAATAGAAGACTTGTGAAGACCAATGCAACCTAGTTTTAGATATCTAAGGACTAGCTTTGTAGATCACTAGTCTAGATCTAGAGATGCCCAAACTACATCTAAAGACTAAAAAATATCCAGGAAAATAATTCTTAAGTATTGTATTTTGATGTAAGGATATACATGATTGATAAGAAATAGTCTGATATATTTTAGGGAATAATTCTAAAAGATATGTGTGTGTGTGTGTGTGTGTGTGTGTGTGTGTGTGTGTGTGTGTGTGTGTGTGTGTGTGTGTGTGTGTGTGTGTGTGTGTGTGTGTGTGTGTGTGTGTGTGTGTGTGTGTGTGTGTGTGTGTGTGTGTGTGTGTGTGTGTGTGTGTGTGTGTGTGTGTGTGTGTGTGTGTGTGTGTGTGTGTGTGTGTGTGTGTGTGTGTGTGTGTGTGTGTGTGTGTGTGTGTGTGTGTGTGTGTGTGTGTGTGTGTGTATCTTTTAGAATTATTCCCTAAAATATATTAGACTATTTCTTATCAATCATGTATATCCTTACATCAAAATACAATACTTAAGAATTATTTTCCTGGATATTTTTTAGTCTTTGGATGTAGTTTGGGCATCTCCAGATCTAGACTGGTGATCTACAAAGTTAGTCCAGATAGTGTTTTTTGGTAATAGAAGACTTGTGAAGACCAATGTAACCTAGTTTTAGATATCTAAGGACTAGCTTTGTAGATCACCAGTCTAGATCTGGAGATGCCCAAACTACATCCAAAGACTAAAAAATGTCCAGGAAAATAATTCTTAAGTATTGTATTTTGATGTAAGGATGTACATGATTGATAAGAAATAGTCTAATATATTTTAGGGAATAATTATATATATATATAATAAAAATAATAATTTAACTGTTTATCCATGGTATTTATATAACTTTTCTTATGAATAAATATAAATATTATGTTTTCATCTATTATTATAATGAAATTTAGATTCTATAAACTATAGAGGAAGTTACAATTGGCAGCAAATAGGGAATCATGTGTGAAGTTGAATCCATCTCTTTCCACCAGTTTTCCTTAGGAAGTAGAAAGGATGTTATTATGATATTGTTTTGGAATGAGAAAGATCCTAGTTGGATTGGATCTTTTTAGGTTGTCATCTATTATAAATTATTTTTTGTAAAATGTTTTGATATATAAACAACATCCCTTTGAGTAGAAGGTAGTAATAAAAGATGTAACGAAATGATAGCAAGGTCAAGTTTGATTTTTAAATTTTAGCATTATAATTATTTTTCAAAAGTAATGAGAAATTGGTTTCATGAAGTTTCTAAAAATAGAATAGTGCCTAAATCATATTCTAAAAAAAATCAGGAGCCAACTCAACCAAATAATCAAGATCTATTTTGATATTTATATGTCTATTTCATTTTGTTGTATGTCTTAAAGTTTCTCATCCATTCTTTTATGCAAATTATTGTGTTATGTGTCTGACCTGTAGGATTGTGTGTTAATGTATGTGTTTCAAGAAAACTTAATTTTGAAATTCCATGTCTAAATCATTTACATTTACATCAAATAAATTAGTTGTGTTTTTATATTTCATCCAATTTACATATATTTAAATAAATTAAATGTGTGTTTACTTTAATGAAATTTCAATTATAGTGTGATTCCTTCTCATGCATTTTGGATTTAGTAAGTTTGTTTGTTTTCTCAATTAATATATTAAATTTAAATTAAAGAAATTGGATTTGAACCTTAGAAGTAAATGATCCACAACTCACCCCAAATAAATAATTGTAAGTAACCATTTTTCATACCTTATTGTTGATTGTAGTTGGACACTGCTCTAAATGACATGACATATTCATCTAAATTAAGAGGACACATTGACCCTCATCATATTTTATATAATTTTTAGGGATTTTATGTGTGAAAATAAGGTATAAACTCTTAAACTGATAATTGATTTTTTTTAAAAAAACTCATAAATCAAATACATTTATGAATAGACAAAGACTTTCAATGGGAAGTTATATTCCTAAGAACCCCCAACAAAGCACAAGTAATAATGAGTCACAAGAATAAAGTGTATTAAAATAATTTATAGGAAAATAAATTCAAACTATTTATAAGGAACCAATTTTAACCTCCCTAAAACTTTGATAACATTCCCCAAAGGTAGGTGCATCTTTTCAAAAGAAGTAATCTAGGCCAAAAATATTATAAACTAAAGTACTAAATCTCAATCAAATGGACTTTCAACCACTTATGATGATCACCACCTCCTAGGATAACCATTTACAACATATATTGGGAATAAATGGGAGACAATATAGCTAACATATTAAATTGACAAAATAGGGCTGAAGTAGGTAGAGTTCAATGAGCAAGGAGAACCTTTACCTATCCTATTGTCCTAGATCTAGATGAAAATGTTAAAATGAAAAACATATACCCATAAATATTTCATAATTTTAGGTTAATATATATAAAATATATTGACCAATTATTATTTGAAATCAAGGTGTTATGTCAGACCTATGACTACAAATCTAATAATCAAAAGTTTAAATTGTTTCCTTCAATGCTCAAGAATTCAACTATGAGGTGGTTTGTGGAATTAAAAATAGAATCCATTCACACATGGTATGAATTGGAAAATTTATTCTTGGACAAATATTAGTATTATTCTAGGATACAAGATAGAAAATAAGAATTATTTTGTATAAAAAAAGAAGATGAAAACATGGAAGACTATCTTGATTGTTTCTTTTTTATCCTTAGAATGTATGTATATGAATTAGATGAGTAATAGGGTAAAATAGTTTTATTAAAAGGACTGGATGATGATGTTTTAGAATCATTTAACCTAATGGGAAGAGGAGATATAAATAAACTTAGTCTCAATTATATTGTATAATTATGCAAGAACTAATCAAGAACAAGGGCTAGTATTAGGAAGCTAAAAAATATGAAAAGGAAGTAATGATGTAGGAAAACTCATGGAGGAGTTTTTAAGTATTAAAATAGTCATTTTGTTTCAATTAAACACCACATTATATGTATTTAAATTAAAATATAATTCCACTACTAAAACTTTAGCTATGTATTGCCCAAAACATAGGTTGAAACATGACCTCGGAGACTGCCCTATTGATAGGACAAATATGTGTGATATTTTTTATGCAAATACCCATGACAAAAATAATTGTATCATATTTCATGTCCTTAATAATAAATTAAAAAAATTACACAACCAAAAAAATAGATCAATTATATACAAAGATAAGGGAATAATTTATCTTATAATCAAAACATAAATCACTTTGTTCCCAGAGCTCCTTCCATTCCATAGATGATGTCATGGGATAGACCAACACCTCAAAAAACATGGGGGTGAAAAAATTGGTATCCATTATAATGGACATCACCATATCCATATTTATATATTTAACCATAAATTAATGATATGGGATATATAAGGTTAAGAATATAGAAATGAATAAGCACAAGGGTGATACACTGATCTATAACAATCCAATTAATTTTCAAACTCAGATAAACAGTATTCTAAATTTAAATACTAAGATACTCTAGAAATATATATTATAACTCTTTATTGATATTACAATATATTAAAAACAAGATTACTTATTTGGTTTACTGTGAACATTTAGATTTAGGCTAAAATAGGATGGAAGTGTATTGGATCAGGATCTTGGAATAGTTGTTAGATCCTATAATTTTTCACTTTATGGCCTCAAATACTTGCATCATATATGGATAGTTGATACAATAATTTTATTTGTATGTAGGTGTCTTGTATAAAATATTGACTAGATATTGATGCAACTAACTAGAGCCTTCTAGGTTTTCTATCACTTTTTCTGATGTATACAGATCATGTGCACATATTGTCACTCTTTTTCAAATGATCAAACTCTAACTTCCTCTCCCTTAGAGTGACTATGGGAAATATGGGTTGAGGTAACATGATTCTAAAATACCACAAGGATCCCTCTATTAATGAGTAATGGTTTCATAGAAAATATATGAAGAGGGCCTCAGACTTATGTAGTTCTTCATTATGTGTTGTTTTATGTGTGTACAAGGATGTAATATGTGGTAATAAAAAACATGTAGTGACTTAGCTTGTATCTTGGAAAATATGGCTCATAAACTACTCTTTGAATTTTCAAACCTATGGTAATATTGTGCATGTAAATAATATAGAAATAGGGATGAATTAGGCATGTTATCTCCCCTGAATGCTTGATTGATTAATTATTGGTAACCTTGTGAGTTCCCTAGTATTTACCAGCTAAGGAATGAATGAAGGTTTATATTGTATATATATAAATCTTTTTTGAAAATATATTACATTAAATCACTTATGTCAACCATAAAGATACATTATAATTGAAAATTGAATGAATTATGGGCACTAGCCATGTAGTTTGAAAAGGGACACCTACATCGACATAGGCATCTAGATGGGATGCAAATGTCTAGGAAGTTATAAAATAGGGATAGGTCCAAAAATAATAGAGAAAGACAATGATTAGATTTAGATCATTTTTCATAATATAGAATACCTAATCATCAAAATAACATATGGTCAAACTAAAAAAAAGCAATTTGGCTTAGAGAGATAATGGATGTGAACCTTTTGATAGCGAGAAGGTATTAAAACTAAAGGGTACATTCATGATAGGTATTATAAAAATGTACAAGACTAAGGTGTTATATAATTCATATTCAATGTATACATTTCTTCCCTTTAATATAGTGATGAAATTTCTAGTTTAAAGGAAAATAAATGTGTACCTAGGTGTGTATAACACACATTTCCTTTGTGTGAGTCTAACTTGAGTGTTTTGATGGTGACTGACCTATTATAAAAACCATGATACATTATATAATTAGTGCATATAATCTGAAATTTAAAAAATTTGAATTTTTTTAAAGTAAAGAGAGCAAGATTATGACTACATGTGTGTGTTAGTGAAACCATTTTACCTTTTGACAATTTGATTTGAAGAGATGATTTTTTATGAAATATTGGAGCCAAGTTTAGGAAATTTTTGAAACTTTCAGGTGCATGAATGCATACATACATGCATACATTGTATGAAAACATGTGACCAACCTTGGTGAAAAATATGAGTTGCCACATAGTAATTGAGCTTATCCTTGTGAACATAGGAATATGATAAGGGGAGATTAATATCATGTTAGTGTATGAAATCAAATCCAAAAACAAAAGACACTAATGCTAACACCTTATGCCTAGATATTTTGTAGATATTAGTGAGGAAAAACCATTGACAAAATATAACTAAAATGAAAGAAAACAAACATTTCTCACCCTCTTTGAATGCTCCAAAGGATCTCCTTATTATCTTGCTCAGCTTGTGCTTCAAAGGTTTTTATCAATGGAGTTTTGGCTATCCTCCACCTCCTCTTGGCATCATCTTCATGCTTGGATTTTGTATTTGGCTTGGTTTGGAATGGCTTGGCTCAATATGTGGGCATAATAACACTACATCAAGATATGGCTTGAAGCTAGTTGGGCATGGATTATTTGGCTTGAGAGAGCTTAAAATTATGAGTGTGAGGCCTTATATTTATAGATTTTCCCATTTCTTTAGAATGAAATTGAACCATCCATATCAATTTGAATATGTGTGGCTAAGAATCCATTCAATTTTGGAGGCCAAAATCAATAAATGCCCTCATAAAAATTTGGGATAGAGAGGCATTAAAGAGGCATGGGAGGACTTAATTAGATATTTGTTACAATTAAGGCTTGTGGATGCCACCCCATAAATGAAATCACCTGATGATGTAGATATTAGAAACTAATTTATATTAATTAAATATGCAACAAGTTTCATGGAAAATTAACTTAAGCTCTTGATTTAAATTAATTAGTCTTAAACATGATTTATCAATTTTGGTGTAAATCTTCAAAATTGGTTCTCAAATTAATCAAATTGATCAAAATGTCAAATTATTAGCTCAAAATTTGATTAGATTAGAACTGGAAGGTGATGTTAGATGTTTTGGATCTGTTATCCCATTTATGATGTTTCTAACACAAAATAACATGGGCATGTGTCTCATGCAAGAAATTTGATAGAAAAAAGCAATCCATAGCACCCAAGTGAGAAATCATCATTTTGAGTTAAAATTATCTAATCAAATTTAGATGTATCATTAAATGCATTACCCCATTTAGGGATACATTGGCCAAAATCAGCACTTGTATATAACAGGTTCAAATCGTTAAGCATGTTTTAGTGTTTTTATGCCAAATTTTGATATTTGATAAAAATTGGTTTGAAGCTTGATTGGAGGTCATTGGTAGCCAATATTAGGTGTCTATAATTTTCCCCTATTTTTAAATGCATTTCAATCTACAAGCATAGTAACTTATTCTCAAATAATGAAAATGCCCTATATGCCTACAACATCAATGACAATGGATGAACTATATGATGCCCCCTTGAGGAAATGGTTGGCACAAGGAGGTTGGAAAACGATCCCTCAAAAATAAATAAGTGAGATGAGGGGACTAAACATATGAATATGATGGGGTGAGAACAAAATGCCTTTGAAAAAGTAGCCAAAATCAATGAAAATGAAAGTAGGACTGTGTAGAAGGGTTTTTCCAAAGGCATTTATAAGCATTGTACCTGAATAATGGAAACATGGTATGATAACAAAATTATTTACACAAAGATAGTTATAATAATTGAGAATATGGAGCTTCACTAGTTAGGATAGATAAAAAAGATAAAATCATGCCCATATTTGGTCAAAATAAATTATTTTTGGTGATAACATAATGATTTGCCTAAAGACAGTTATAATCATTAAGAACTACGTATGAGATAGTGTACAATTATTTTCCCATAGGAATTTATAATCATTGGACCTCGATTATGGAAAACATGATTTATTGGATGATGATTTAAAATATGATGTGGGTAACCTGATACAAAAGATAAAGATGAATTGAGACAACCTTCTAGTAGGGAGATGCTCATCTGAACTAAAAAAGGTTCTTATTTAATTTTTTTTTGGGATATGATTGGGATTAGATAGAGATGTGACTGATGCTAATTCTAAGGATATATTTATGCTTCCATTTTTTAGTAGATCTTTCAAAGATGAATTTTGCTATAACACATGATGGTAGGCCTCGTGATAGATCATCATGAGGATTAGGCCAAAAGATGCATAAGGACTAACTCTCAAGATCCAATATTCAATAGAAAATAATGCACCAATTATAAAAACTATGATGGTAACGTATACATATGAATATGGATGGATTCAAGTATAAATGCACAAGGAATCACCCAATGAATTGATTTAGACTGAATCAAGGCAATAGTTCTAAAAACAAACAAACAAGCACATAAACAATAAACAAACAAATTAACAAAGAAACACATAATCGTTAGTCCTAATGATAGTACAAACAACATGACTTAAACAACACAATGAACATTTCCCCTAGAATTTAGGTGACAATTTAGCAAATAAACATGATCAGGGAATAGAATAAGAGGAAGGGCATCACCAAGTTGTTTTCATATGCACTAGGAAAGTGGACACTTCCTACATAGTTCCATGGACATGGTATCCAACAAAAACTTTAAGCCAAATGTAGTTCTCCCAAGAAATGGGAAGAAAATGACAACTGATAAAAAAACAAATATGATGGATGTGATAAAAGAATAGGAATGGTCTTGCAAAATGGAAAAAGGCCAAAAAGGATGAGGAAACTAAGCAATAAGTGATTTGATTATGAATTAGTGAGGGTTTCCAAAATCTATAAGGCAAAGAATTGGTCAATTTTTTGTTTTTTAATGATTTTTGAATGTTTTTGGAACTTTTGGAGTATCTCAATTTGATTGAGAATAACAAGACACTAAATGGTCCAAGCTCAAAAAATGGTGAGAGCATTGCTTAAATTGATCACAAAATGGTGAGAGAATGGCTTAAGTTTCTCATGAAATGGAGAGAGTGTGGGAAAAGGGTGACTAATCTAATCTTAGCAAGTATCAATCATTGCCTACATAGTCCTAGGATGCGACCTCAAGTCACTATATTTCTACATTATAGTAGAAAAATTTGACTAGTATAGTAACCAATTCAAATAATATAGGCAAATATAGTATGATCAAATAGTATATCATAGGAAATGGCTTGTTGGGATGGTCAAGACACAATAAAAAAGTGTTTCCCCTAGTTTTCTCATAGGTAGTTATAACTAGGATATAACAACATAAGTCAATGATAATAATTTTTCCATAGGTGGTTATAATTAGTAGCATGATAATGAAAGAGAATGAAACAAGAAATGAAGGATGAAACTACCAAACTTATATCTTATTGCTCCAAAATACTACCTGTATCTAGAATGCTTGAAACAACTGTTGAAACTAAATTTAAATCCTCTTCCTAAAAGTAGCTATGAAACCAATAGAATGGAACCAAGATCAAGATGTTAGGTATGGGGTATAAAATAACTTGGTTGATGGAAAAGGTATCATATAATGGTTAAGGGATATGGAAAGTGATAGTTTGGTGAGATGATAGGATGGTAAAATGGTAGGATGGTACTAAGAAGAATATTGATAATATGGTAGAACTTGAAATTGTCATTATAGACAATACACCAAGTCACTTAAGTATAGTATCACTTGAGGTATATAATGTTCATCATCTCATCAAGTTTGTTTCCATGTGGTATGGTGAGCATGTGTGATCCTATTCCATAGTTTGTCATAATGATGAAAGGACCAACCCAATTTGGTTTGAACTTTCCTTTATGATTATTTTTAGTTATGGTATTATTTTGGTTCTCTTTAAGGACAAGATCACCAACTTCAAATTCTCTATATTTAACACGTCAATTGTAGTGGCCTCAAAGTTAGTTCTAATAGGCTTTGAGATCATCTATGCACTTCTCATCAAGTAACTTTGGCTCTTATAGGTGATGTATGTGATATTCATTATTATCTACAACATATTTCATGGAGATGCATAGAGAAGGTAACTCAACCTCAATGGTAATAATGGACTTAGTGCCATAAATAAGTGAGTATGGAGTGGCTCCTATGGGGGTATAATTATTAGTGTGGTATTCCCAAAGATCTAGAATATTTGAAGGTGTTAGTCATGACTGGCATCATTGAAAATCTTTTTAAGGATATTAAAAATAGTTTTGTTTGATGCTTCAACCTGGCTATTACCTTAAGGGTAATATGTTGTTGATAAATGTTGTGTAATTTTATACTCAGTACATATCTTCTCAACATCCTTGTTCTTGAATGATCCTCCATTATTAGATATAATTTTGGAAGGGATATCATAGTGGTAGATGAGATGATTAAATATGAATTTGGAAATTTTATTTCCAATCACATAAGTGAGTGTTATAGATTAAACCCACTTAGTGAAATATTCAGTGGTGGCAAGGATATTTTTATGGTCATTAGATGGGGTAGGGTTTATCTTCCCAATGAGATCAAGGCCCCATAGAGAAAATGTCCATGGTGTCAACATTAGTTTCAGAGTCTTGGTAGGGGCATGAATTAGATTAGCATGTTATTAACACTTATCATATGTATTCACATATGCATCTACATTTGGATCCATCATAGGCCAATAACAACTAATATGTAGGACCTCTTTTGATAGGACTGCTTCACTAGTGTTGGCTCCACATGCTCCTTCATAAACTTCCCATAATGCTAGTGTTGATTCTACAAAAGTTAAATAACAAAGTAGAGTTCCATAAAAACTATGGTGGTAAGGGGTTGATTTGAGTATTGTATAACATGTGGTTTAGTGGATGAAACTTCTTGATTATTTACAAGATACATTAGGTAGCATAGTTTGGTCATGGAGGTAGTTGTAAAGGTTTGAATACCACATAAATCTAGGACCAATATTATCATAGATCATCATGATGGTTGAAGGTGTATGAGATAGTACTAAAGAATTATTGATGATAAACTGATACTCTTTAGCCATGTCTATTTTTTGAATAAAATATCCAATAGTATCCATAACATTTGTGGTTCTATTAATTTCCCTTGGTATATGTTTAAATTAGACATCAATAATATGTCATTTGAGAGTGTCGATCATGGCCTTGTATGGCACCAAATTTTCATCTTTGGTTTGAAAGTGGTCTGTAGCCTAATTGATGATTAACTAAAAATGACCATAAAACTTAAGATGAGATATATTTCATTGTAATGCTTGGAGAAGCCCTGTAATATGTGCTTCATATTCATCCATGTTGTTGGTACAAGGAAAGTTGATCTCGAATGATTTAAGGATTAGATCCCCCTATGGTGTAATAAATAAAAAGGTTTGCCCCTGATCCATGTGTTATGAATGATCCATGAAAATATAACTTCTAGGGATGATCCTCAAGAGGTGTATCAATGATGCTCATAATGGATTCATCAAGAAATTAGAATGTGAGTGGTTCTATATTGACAAAGGGTGATTCAACAAGTTGATCTACAAGAACTTGCCCCTTAATGGCTTTTTGGTTAACGTACTCAATGTCAAACTCATTGAGAAGGATGATTAATTTGGCCATATAGCCTTGTAAATCTATCTTAGATAGTAGATACTTGAGTATCTACTTTTGAAATAACCATGGTCTTATTATTTAACATGTAATGGTGTAGTTTTTGAGCTATGAAGATCATAACTAAATAAACTTTTTCAATGGATGTATAATTATTTTCATACATGACCAGTGTATAGATTAAGTAGTACACAACATGCTCCTTCACATTCCTTCTCAGTAAGGGATGCACCTAGCTTCATCCACTTTGGGTCATCTGGGGACCTGATGTTTACCTATGTTGTATCTTCCACTATAAGGGTTGAACCATCTTCAAGGATAATGGGAATTGATTTAAACTGATTGGTAATGTTAGAGTCCTTTATTAGGACTTATTTTTTGATCTCTCTTAGTCATGATGAATCAAAATCCCCTAATGGGAGATATGGCCACATAACAAATACTATTGGAAACTCCTAAATTATTTGATCAAAGGCTTGTTGTTCTTCAAAATTGAACTCAGATTCATAGACAAGTTCATTATTAGTGGTCTCCTGAGATATACTTGAAGAAGGTTGAACACCCCCATCTAATGGCATGTGAAATAGGTTTTCACCACTAGACTAGCCTTTTTCTTTACTTTTTCCCTGGTATGAAAGTACCTCAAAGAAGTTTTCACTTTGGGACCTTAATGTTTTATTTATTTGATTTTAACTAAGGGTGTTCACCCATTCTCCAAAATAGGATTTAGGATCCAACTTGATTAAGAACCTTGATTTATGGTCCCCTAATGGAACATTATCTCTAAGGCCTAGGAAATCACAAAAATCCTCATCAATTTGAAACTCATCAATTGGCACATTAGATTATTATTTGCCCCAATCTATCAATTGGGGATAATATAATGGAAGTGGGTTTTTACAAATGATTGTTCTAAGGGTACAAATAAAATGAGTGTTAAACAAGTTGGTCTCAAATAGGTCATCAAAAAGGCTATGATCAAACTTTGATTTATTTTCATCATCATCATCATCATCATCATCATCATCATCATCATCATCATCATCATCATAATCATCATCATCATCATCATCACTAGTCATATGAGTTGAAACATAATTAAGGTACATGGGGTCAACCCCATGTGGTTTAAATCCAAGTTCATAGGGTCATTTATACCTAGTCATAGAAATCAGCTCAAGTGGTCCCTATTGGTTTAGTCTAAGACCTCCTCCTTCATAGCCATGATTCACCATGATCCTATTAGGAATATGATACTTTGCATTTTTGTAAAAATCAGCCTACTTGTCATTATACAACCATGATTCATCACCTTTGAAAGGGTCTTTTTATAGCTTATATGCTAGTATAAACATAACACATCCTAAACTATACAGTTTACCTTTGCCATTTTATTTCCATTCTAAAAGAAGCGGCTTGCCTTTAGGCCTTCCAAAAGATTTGGGGTTCTATGTAAGGTTTGTAATGTGAAAGGTGTCATGGGTTACATACTCTCGTGTGCCATTAGGTGAGATGGTATAATGATTAGATATTTTAAGAGGTAGCATGTGAAAAATTGAATCAAGGTTATTATGATCAATGTAATTTTCCTCTAGTAAATCAAGGAGTATTCCCTTTCCCTTGTCCTATTTGGGAATTGGATTCATATAGAAATAATAGTTATAGCTCTTAAACTCAGCCTCTAGATGTTTACAATGCTCATATGGATGAAAATCTCTTAGTATACAAGCATCCATTCATGAATGGGAGAACTTGATACATTGGTGCAATATCGATGGGATTACACTAATTTCATATAACCAAGGTCTACCCAAAAACATAATATATCAAGATCTATCACATGGAAAAGTGTGTCATGGGTCTAGGGCCCAAGGATAATTGGTAAATAAATGGTGCCTTATGATTCTCATTCTTTATTATCATAGGATTTGATGGTAATTATTTATGCTTAAAGATCAGGTGTTATGTCCCCAAGAATCTTGATGATCTTTAGAGACACTATGTTTAGACCTAATCTATTATCCATAAGAACATGTTTCACATTGTGTCATTTTATGCAAACTTTAATGTATAATGGATTATTATGCAATGAGCTAAGGGATGACATATCACTTTTGTTGAAGGTTACTTATTTGGATGAAGCTAGGTGTCTAACCAAAGCCTAAAATTTATTAGGGGATATGTCACTTAAGACTGTGGATCAGTTAAGAAACTCATTTAAGATGTTTTTGTGGATTGTAGACATATGTAACAAATCTAAAATAGATATTTGTGCTAGCATATTTTGCAATTATTCTAGAATATCAAACTTATTTTCTTAAACATTATTAAATGGCTTATTCTAAGGTAGAATAATTGGTTGGGTGATGGGTGAAGTGGTAAATGGATGTGGGCTTGGGATGGTAATCTTTGACTATCAATTTGTGATTACATAATAGGGTTGGTATATAGGACCATAGTTGTTAAGAAATGATGGTGATGATGGAGGAATAGATAGGACAAGTCTCAGTTATTGGTGCACTTATGTATGATCATGAGTTAAGGATAAGTTATAGATATATGGTCCAAAATTAGTAATCCATTATTTTTGGTACACCTATATGTGATCCCAAGTAAGGGAAGGATTATCAGTATAATTTGGTTGATTAGAATTATTTAGAAAAGGTCTTGATTGATTGGTATTCAACATTAGATTGATAGAAATGGTGGAAATACTTCTTACAATGTGGCCTACAACCATGTTATAGTTATGTGAAATTGCATGGTAGGTCTATTGGTTATTATTATTATGAACTTAGTCCCATCCAATATTTGGATGTTGTTGGTTTTGTTATTGATATTTTTAGTTTGACCTTGGTTATTGATACTGTTGTTATTGATGTTGCACTAGTTTTTGTTGTTGTTATTATTACTATTGTGATTAGTTGTTATGTTATGGAAAAGGGTTTTGATAGATTCCAAGGTTATGATTAGAAGTGGAATCACCACTATCCAATGTTATCTCTTGGTTCTCCAACATATTTTGAATCAAATATTTGATTTGTACATAATAATGCAAATTGTGTCTATTAACCCAATGATATTCACAAAATTCATTTTGGTTGTACCAATAAGGATAATGAATGCCTTTAGGATAATGTTTCAATATAGGCCATCTAATCAGATTAGTTGTGGTGAGCTTGAAAAACATAGATTCAATAGGTTTTCCAAGTTCACTAAAAATGAGATGAGTAGGCACTATTCTCCTTAGAGGAGGGGTTTTTAATGGCAAAGGTCGTTGTGTTTGTTATGCAAGCCTAGGTTATTACACTTGATGCATTTGTTGAAAAGGTTGTGTTAAGATTAATTTATATATGCTATATGGGTTGAGCAGATGGTGTTTCATCATTTGGACATGTCACGATTTAGTTTCTCCATTTCCCACAATATTTTTATTATGATTGAATGGCTTGGGTTTTTCATAGTTATTAGCTTGAGCTAGTTAAGGTGCTTGCACTTGGAATTGATGTTGGTTTTGGCCATTTCCTTGATTTTTAGATTGATTTTGATTTTATGAAGTAAGCTTGATGATGCATTTAATGATAAGGTATCACTCAATCAATAAACCTTTATCAATGATCTCTTTCAAAGTATACACACACTGTTATTCTAGATGATAGGATATCTCATTGTGAAAATTTTTAATAAACATAGTGGCTAATTATTGTTTGGTTAAAAATGGGTAAATTAACTTATAAGAGAACTCTATTGGTTTAGATAACTTGAAAATCTTTAATCGGATTTTTTCTTTGCTTGCATTAAGTTAACTAGTGAAATCTCATGCTCGAGATTGTATGAAAAGTGCTAGATAAATTTGTTTAAAAGACTATCAAAATATGATACTAAAATCCTAGGTAACTTTAAAAACCACTCCAAGTATTATCCTATCAGACTCCTTGGGAACAATAATAATAGGTATATATCACTATATGCCACTGGCTAACATGTAATGAAGAATTCTATTAAATGAGCCTTAGGGTCACCTTTCCCCTTATATTTATCAAATTTTGGTAGTTCATACCCTAAATAAATGGTATCTAAAATTACTCCATGTTGAAGGGGTTAAAACACATGTTAACCAACTTAAACATTTTGGTTTGTTTCCCAACTTGGATGGTGGAAATGGCATCCTTCATTTGTTACAATTCTTGAGCTAGGAAAATGGAAGGAACATTAGTTTGAGGTTGAGGCTGGGTGGTCACAAGTGGATTACTTGGATTGGGGTATATTGGAGGTATAGTTTGATGTGAAATATTGGTTTGGTATGAGAATGGACCAAAAATAAGCATGCATGAATTAAGGTATAATTTTTGAAATTGCCCTTGTGATTATGTGATATTCTGGTTGAGGTTTTGGATATGGACCTAATTTTGTGTAAATTATAGCTGAGAGGGAAGGATATGGCTAGGAGTGATGCACTATACCTATTGAATTTAAGTAGGGACATTTTATCAACTAGTCAAACTTTGATTATTTAGGGGTACTTATGAATCAAAATCCTATTATTGAGCTTGTGGTATGCTATGGCCAATACGCAATTCTTGTCTAGGTGGTACTTGAGAAATATTAGAACCTCTAGGTTATGTGAATCCTAGCTGGGAAGTGGATGCATGTTAGAGACTCAACATTTTTCACTAACTAATATGCATACATTTTTTTAGACATCATTTGGATTTGAATTAGTATATTAGTCTATGAGTAAAGAGGTATGTTCACTACACCTAGTGAGGTGGAACATTAATTGCCCCCATGTTGGCATAGAAATATGTTATAGCTATGATATATTGATATATTGGGTTGTGCCTATTGTTTTTTAATATTAATCATCACCTATTGGGGAGGAGTAAGATTCATCACATTTTTTTATGATATGGCATTAGTTGTTGGCTAACTACTTGATCTTATTGTTTGAGTGCTTAAAGAAGCAACTAGTTAAGGATTGGTAGTAGTTATTTGAGATTGGGATGTAGAAAATCCTACTTCCTAATTTTGAGAACCACTCATGGTGCTAACTAAAGGAACATTTATTTATAGATTGGTTGTTTATGTACTTACACCACTTTGGTTTGGATTGGATGTTACTTGCATATTATCCACTATGTTTTTCTTAGCATTCTACATATAATTAGAAGACACTTCTTAGATGGTCAGGTATGGAATAGGTAAGAAACCAAAATGTTTTAGGTAAATGGGTCTAAACCCTAATTTACTTAACTATTCAATTATATTAAAACTCTTGTTAAGGGAGCTAAGTCAATAAAAGGCCTATTCAACATGGTCATCTCATTAAAATTACATTCTAGGTTCAAATAGGTTTGGTATACTATCTAAATCTATATAAAATGATCCTCCATCAGGCCTTTTCCTTTTACAAGCATATTAGGGTCCTAATATGTTATTGGGACTAGAGCTATAGGGTTGCTAGAAGAATCTTGTTGATTATATAGTATGTTATGAGGCATTCTTACTAGACTTAATAAATTATCATGGGGAAAGTCTACCAAAAACTTATTCACTACTTCTATATCTATAACCAAAATATCATCCTTGTTTTCCAACAAGTGATGTCCAAACAAATAAGGATCATATTTTGATGGTGTAGTAACATAGTATAGTTGTTGAGGAAATGGTTCTTCAACTATAGGTATCATAAATAGGTATTTCTCTATTTATTCTTGATCTTACTCTGAGTATAAAGGCATGTTAACCAAATAATGAGTCAATGGGTCTTGGTTTTATGCCCCTAATTGAGTGTTATAAGATGGATAAGGATCCATCTCATAAAAAACATTGTCTGTATAGGGGTATTTAACCATTTCTTCTTGGGAAATCAAATTAATAAGCCCTAGATTATACATGATGCCACTATGAGTGTAGGGATACATGTTGGGATCCATAATAAATACTTCACTACCAAATGGAATAGAATTCTATAAACTCTAAAAGAGCAATGTCAAAAGCGTAAAAAGTTTAGACTTGGTATAACTTAGTCAAAAGGATGGATATTTATATCCAAAAAGGTTTATGCAATGACTTGTGATAAAAAATTTAACATTAAATGTATAATTTTACACATCTCACACAAAAAGGCCAAGTAGATGGACCAAAAATCAAAATTTTAAATTCTAGGATCAAAGTGTTTCAAATGAGTCTAATCTAGGAAAAAGAAAGGTTGCTAGGTATTTTGGCCAAACACAATGTCAAAATCAAGGCTCAAATGGGGCATGCTAGGACTTTTGGACAAATGATGTCAAATGCTAGACTTTAAACATGAGATATTTAATCTAATAGATTTGAAACACTTCTAAAAAAACTAGGTATTTGACTCTTGGACATAGACTTGATCAATGGGTATTAGATATGAAACAAAAGTCACTTGGATATAATTTATTTTCTACCAAATAATGGCATAAAACTAGACTCTTTTGACCAATAATCTAGACAAAAGTGAATAACATAACTATACTAGATAAAGAATCATAAAGTATAATCTAATTGGTTGGAATTTGGAAGAATTAGACTCTATGAAAATAGGTCTAAGTAACAAATTAAATAGTGCAATGATGCTAAAATTCTCAAAATATATGACAAATTTTTTCTTCAAGACTCTAGGGTAAAATGGTTTAACATAGTTTTGGCAGCGTAAGACTACTCTCCTCAACTCAAATGACATACACACAAAGTTTGACAAATCTTTAAGGGAAATGGGTTGTATCAAATGGACTCAAGACTCTCTTTTACCATGGCACAAAAAGAATAGTAATAGTCAAGGTAGTATGATAAGTGGTCTAAGACTAAAATCATGAGTGATAAACAAGATGACTTGAGTCCTACCAATGATGACAATGATATTGAGTCTAAAATGGCCTTCAATCCAAATTATAAATTGAACCCAAGTTCCCTCAAGTTTAGTGTAAATGGAAAACTTACTTAACACATCAACCTTATGAACTTATAAAAGTGCAATTTAAAATTTAGATTATCAATGAATAACTTAAGAAAAATTTGGCCAATGGTTTAGACTCAAATGGGTAGCATAACTACATCAAAATGGATGTTATGACACAATGTTTTTAGATGACAAATTTGAGCAAGGAAAAATATGATTTTCACCTGGATAGCATAAAGCGTTCTTGTTCAAGAAATGTGGTAGACAATGTGTTTGGTTTTATGTTTTTGTTAACAATCATGTTTTTGACTCCAAATAAGAGCAAGTAATCTAAGACAAAGACAAAATCAAAAAAGTAATAATCTTAAGGCCTAAACTGACAAGGTTGTATGTTATTGTTGAAGTCCATCTTTATACATGTCCTTGAAAAGAAATGAATTGTTCATCCAAAATAAAACAAGACCTAGGATTTTTACACTCCCTCCTTCTCTTAAGTGACATTATGGTGACATGTACCTTGGGGTGCACCTTACATCAACGATACTTCTCTAGTAAGTGGGGTTTGTCTAAAACTCTAAATTTTTTGATTGTCTAGATGGAACTCATGTCTACCAAATTTCACATTAATAAAATAATAGAATCAACACATCAATTGGGTTTTTTTCATATAACTTGTTGTAAAAAAGGTCTTATCCTTTTTACAATCACTACATCTATCGCTACCTTAGTGTAGTTCAATGTCCAACATGCTCAAACATCCTGGGATTAGATTTTACTAATGGAGATGGTTTAACCACTCAAACCATCATCCTAGTGAAGGGACCCTAATTTATATACCCCCCATGGAGAGGGTTTGAATACAATGTTGGGAGATGAATCTCTAGGTCAAATATTCCCTATAGAATTTATGGGAGGTAATGAAGTCCCCCTCATAATCCAAAATGCAAAAAATAAAAACTAATTAAAAGAGATTTATGGCTATTTCTGATTGCCCAAGCCATGCAAGTCTTGGGAATCACCTTCACAACATATATTTTACACCTTTGGACTAAGGCACAAGTTTTTAATGAAGATAGCATTTTTTATCCCACAAGTCCCCTATAGGGGATGAAGGAGAGAGCATACATGCACAACTTATTTTTTTCACAAATAAAACTAAGTAAATCATTTTTTTTTTTTAACTTAAATTTGAAGTGAGTTTAATTTTAGATCATTAAAATAAAATATTTGGTGGTGTTATTTATCCTTTTGGATTTAAGTTGTAAAAACTTTTAAAATAACCATAAAAATATTCAAGTAAGCACCCTAAATTTTCCTTTAAGCACAAAGTAGAAATTCCTAATTATTTTTAAGCATCCAAAATAGGTTAAAATGACTTAATTAATCTTAATTTAGTCACTTCTTAAGTAGGTCCTACAAGAAATTTGTTAGAGTTTATTTTTATTTGAATCTCTTTTACAAATGAGACAAGCAAACTTGAAAAGTATGCTATCAGGTTTGTGTTTTTTGGAAAACACAACGACCGTCAGCACTCACTATTTAACCATCATTGATTATTGCCTAATTATTGGTGTTTGATGCTTTACCAATCATCAACAGTCAACACCAAATTATCGGTGATTACCTATCGACCCAAAGGCATCAAAATACCTGGAAAAAAAGAGTAATTATTAACTTGTTTGAACAAAAATATTTAAAAGGAAATATTTTATATTAGAAAATAAAACCATACTAGAGACTTAGGCATATAAATTATTAGCAACAAGTTGATTAAAATCTTTAAAATGGAAGTTTTTAAATGGGTTTTCCTCTGTAACCCAACCATCGGTGGTTGCACCTGACTATCAGTAGTTTCACCTAACCATCAACAGTCCCTATGTGAACATGTGAAGATGAAATATGGTCAAATAAAGTTATAAAATCAATTTAAAAACAATTCAATCCTCCAAATATTAGTTTAATATCTACACATTGATATTTTTGGTATGTGGGATGAATTATGTCCTATCGAGCATGCCATTTGTGAATATAGGAATCTGATAAGGGGAGATTAGTATCATGTTAGTGTATGAAATCAAATCCAAAAACAAAACATACTAATGATAACACCTTATGCCTATATCTTTGGGGGAGCTTAGTAAGGAAAAACCATTAACAAACATAACTAAAAGGAAAGAAAACAAACATTTTTCACCCTCTTTGAATGTTCTAAAGGCTCTCTTTGTTGGCTTGATCAGCTTGTGCTTCAAAGGTTTTTGTCAATGGATTTTTGGATATCCTTCACCACCTCTTATAATCTTGTTCATGCTTATATTTTGGCTTTGGCTTGGTTTCAAATGGATTGTCTCAATATTTGGGCATAATAACACTACATCAAGATATGAATTGAAGCTATTTGGGCATGGTTTTTTTGGCTTGAGAGATCTTAAAATTATGATTGTGAGGCCTTCTATTTATAGATTTTTATATTTGGTCAGAATAAACCTGAACCATCCATCTCAATATGAATATGTGTGTCTAATAAACCATTAATTTTTAGAGGATAAAATCAATAAATTCCCTCATAAATATTTAGGATAGAGAGGCATTAAAGAGGCATGGGAGGGCTTAATCAGATTTTTTACAATTAAGGCTTATGGATGCCACCCCATAAATGACAGCACATAATGATGTAGATATTAGAAACAAATTTACATTAATTAAATATTCAACAAGTTTCATGGAAAATTAACTTAAGATTTTGATTCAAATTAAATTAGTCTTAAACACGATTTATCAATTTTGGTGCAAATCTTGGAAAATGGTTCTCAAATTAATCAAATTGGTCAAAATGTCATATTATTGGCTCAAAATTTGACTGTATTGGAGTTAAAATGTGATGTTAGATCCATTGGATCTGTTATCCCATTTAGGATGTTGGTAGAAAAAAGCAATCTAGAGAACCCAAGTTCAAAATCATCATTTTGACTCGAAATGATCTGATCAAAGTTAGTTGTACCAAAAAATACATTAGCTCATTTATGGATACATTTGCCAAAATTAGCACTTGTATATAATAGGTATTTAGCATGTTTCAGTGTTTTTAGGCTAAATTGTAATATTTGATAGAAATTGGTCTGAAGCTTGATTGGAGGCCATTGGTGGCCTCTTTTAGGTGTTTACAATCCCAATCTTAAAACCCAATCACACTTATAACCTAGTGAGTGTGAGTGATCTAATAAAATCCCATTATATATCTAGTGAGGGTGGATGATTTGATAACTCCACTATATAAATATGGTGAATTTATATGATTTAATAAGTCTAACTTATAAACTTGGTAATATTCAATGATTTAATCACCTAAACCTTCCAAAAGTGAAACAATTACTATGATATATTGACTTAACAAAAATTAGTAAAATTTCATCAAGGGTATGCTAAAATTCCATAGTAGTATTTGAAATCTATAAACTAATTTGATTTTGCAATTTTAGGTTCCCTTTGCATGGCATATGCACCTCATATGTCTCAAGCTGAAATATAGGTATAATAATGGTATTAATGTATAGAATGTTGCAACAAATGTGTATATGAATCATATAAATATGATATTTGGCCAATTTAAAATTTTATACAAGTGTGAAGGACACATTTCCATGACATGCCCCAACTAAATCTAGAGAATTTGAGAATTGGTGTAAGTGTGGAGAACATAGTTACATAATTGCCCTCACTATAATATGAACCTATGAAAATGTGGAAACCATTCCTATATTCCATGACCACAATGATATGACTTGATTTTGAGGTGAGAATAATATAATTTGGTAGTTACCTTACCTAAAAATAATAAGATAATTGTACAAGCTATGTATGGATCATGTAATAGATTGGGGTAACAAGTTAGGTAGATATATTATTTAAGAACTATTGTCACTTTGAGTTGTACCCTTTGAGGAGGTTTTTCAAGTATATTTATTTAATTGACACAATGGGAACTCTTTAAGGCTATACGTGGCCTATGTTTAAAGAGAACCTCTATAGAGGGTTGGCTCCCTTCACTATACACTCATGCTATCATTATAACTAGTCAAATTACAATGAAAAGGGAAGGAGAAAGATGAAAACAAATAGAAAAGGGTGTGATGAAAGAGATAGTAGCTCACCTCCTATTGCCTATGAGTTGATAACAAAGATAAACAAGGCTAAATATAATCATACAACTTCGAAAAGTTCTTTAGCATAAGTATTTCAATATGGAGGTTGTAGTTAATACATCAATTAAGAGGGAAAATCAAGAGACATAATGAGGAAATAATGGAGGTTTTCCAGATTAAAATTTACATAAACACTTTATGCACACCATATGCCCTTAAAATAGTTAACATAATCAAAAATAGGAAAGAATAAAGAGGACAAATACAGGAATACTAAACATCAACATTATCATTCATCAATAATTCATCATGAACACACTAAATGTGAGATGAAGAAGTCAAATTTAGTTTGTATTTAATTCAAAAGAAACAAAAAGTTTCAATTTTATTATGGATTCATCATACTAACTTGGAGGATCCTTTAAAATTTAATCTATTGGAATATTTATATAAGAATGAATAAAAAAGAGAGAGGATAGATGTGTAGGAATTCCATCATGACTGTCATCTATCATGAAACCAATTATAATGCCAAAAGAAGGTGAAAATAGTCCTATTATTCATCCTCAACATGTGTTGGATTGGCTTAATGATATCCTCATGAGAGGTGGTGTATAAGTGTCTCTTAGTCTCCTATGATTGATCTTTCTTCACTTGAAATTATCCTTTCTTAGTTAGAGGAGTTACAAGTTTCTGTCTTGACACATGGCCTACTTGACCTCCTTAGCATCTCTCTACATAATTATTATTTATTTAAATACATATTACATCTTTTTGAGAGTGAGAATTAATTATTATACCTTTTCACACTTTATTTGTATCATTAAAAGCTACAATTTCATGTCTAAGCCTATTTTATTCAAAAGAATGCAATGAAGACCAATCTATCTTTCATACAAGGTATATTCTTTGCTTGAATATTGTCATAAAAAATATTTTCTACTCCATTTAGGTATTGAATAAAATCATAAAATATATATCTAAACTTATATATCAACCTCAATTGAGTCTTCATATCCTACTTGGTAATAATTTTGGAGGGGTTGTAGGTGTTTTTGAGAGCATGTTTAATTTGTCACAAGGTCTCAAGGCTAGTAATTGTCTAAACATCAACTCTTGAGACTTATCTCTATTAAAAAATTTTAATACTATCTATAGAAACTTGGTGTGAAATGAAAATACATTAAAACATTCCTAAAATATTTTTAAATGATTGTGTTCATCTTTGTAGTCTCTTAGCATCATGAAGTAGATAAACTACTTGTGTATTGGAGCTCTCAAACTTAATTGTAGTCATCAAAATGAGTTTTTATATCATATTTATAGTATCCAAAGGGTGCCATCAGATATATACAAATGTGTCATGAAGTTTCTTATGCCATGGATGACCTTGAGAAGGTATGCAAACTTAGTTCCCAATGCAAGCAAGGAAATTATTCATATTGGCTTAGTCTAAAGACTTGAGACCTATCTTAACACCTTGAAAGTCTCTTGAAATAATATTTTAGTTATGTTATATATATACCTAATGAATATAAAGTCCCTTCAATTGATCAATATGACCTCACTCATTAAAACACCTACAAATAGGCTTGAAAAAGTAGTTTTTAGGTTATTTTCCTATACTTTTGTTCTACACGTGCCAAGATTTTTGACCCAATATGTTCCCATGAGGTTTGAAAAAGTAATAAAGGTAATTTAAAGTCATTTTAACTATATTATAATCATTCAAACAAAAATTATCAATCTTCAATCTTCTTGAGGGAAAAAAAGGTAGTTTTAGGTCTCTATTTTGTTAACGATTGGTCATAAAGTTGATCCCCTAATTAACTCAAAAATTAAAAAAAATTGGAGTATAAAAACCTTATAATAATCCCATAATGGAATTATACCAAATGCATCTACTCAGTCAACTTCCTACATGATAAAGATTGAGTTCTTGAGCTTGCATGCCTTTATGTGAAGGTCGAGATGACTGCTTAATCAAAATAGGGTTCTAAATGATTAATTTTAGTTTTTAAACACCTTATATAGGAATTATAAACATATTATTAGGTATAAATAATGGTTTACAAATTATTTTACCATTTTAAACTCTTAGCACTTGCTTTAACCCATGACAAGGGTTTCTTGGCAAATTTATGGTTTTGACCCTAATGATATTCTTATAGTGTTTTCTCCTCCTAAAAAATAATATATTCATTTTATAAACTTTCTTCACATCCCATAATATCTCTATAATTAATCTTAAAACCTAAATTTAAACTCAAAACTTGCACCTTTTCCTTGTTTTTGATGTAGAACAATGTTTTGTTGTAAATGTTGTTTCTAAATAATTGACGATGTACAACTGTATGCATTTTCCTAGCAACAATGGTCATAAAAGATTTTTAAAATTGTTATATTATCTCCTAATATTTTATAATTATTTTTCAATAATAATAAACCAATATCTTTATTGTTTTATTAAATATTTATTCTCAAAGACAAAGTTGGTCTTTCTAGGTCTCAAAAGGCCTGTATACCTTCTCCAAGAGTTCCTAGCTCAATATGATGGTTTATCCTCATGGAAAGGAGTATAAACACTCTTGAAATATATTCCAATTTATTCCAAACATTTTTTTACCTCTCAAACCTCATAATTAATACAAAAAGTATAGACCTATAGTTGTTTATTCTAGGGTCCAAACCCTTTAAATTTGCTCTTAAAATTGACTCCCATACTTATTATAAAATTAAATTACCTCAAGATAAATATTAAGTTTATTTAAATTTTTTCATAAATTTCCCAAGGATAAAAACTATATGATTTGACAAGAAAATCTTATTTTCAACTTACAAACTTGACACAGTCTACCTGTGCATGCATGAATACCTTGTTTCTTGCCATTTTTTGTTGATTTCATGTTTTGAGTAGATTTGAGGTTATATGAATAAAATGAATCATATAAAGGAGGTATTGGATACTTAATATTTTTTATATAAATATTATTTTTCCTTTAATACTTGAACCCTATTTAAGGACACTTAGACTAATGACTTTCATAGACTACTACCTGTAGCTTTCCCTTAAAGATGATCATGAGTATCTAGTAGTATTTTGGATGATTTTATAGTGTCATATACACCTAAATTTAATTATTAAAACCCTATTTCATATGTACTACCCCTCAAAACATCAAATGCACTTTTTCATAATATTGTATCTCTTACACTTGAAGCTTGTGTGTTTGACCCAACACTAAAATGCCACTTTGGAGGTGAATGTAGGATAGTGGAACATGAAATAGAGTGTGATGACATTATAAAAAGGCATACCATGTGATTTTACACCTTTTATAATCTTTAAAACCTATCAATAGTGTCAAATAGGTCCAAAATTACATCTTCTTAAACCCTACAGACATGTAGGTTCACATTTGACTCGTTCATGTATTGAATGCTTAACTGAATATGGTGTAGGATGGATTATTAGGTTTTAAGGAAGTTGTAAGATCATGTACACTTGATTTAAATCATATTCAAGTTATAAATACCTCACAACCCAAATGAACCTTGATTATCATGTCCAAAATAGTAGATCAACGAGATTTTATTGCTAATACAACCATGACCACTAGGAAATTATATTAGTTTTGATATTTCAGGGGTAATTATCCCTCTAAGATAAATTTTACAACCATTTCCATTCATTCATAATACATATACATGCCATTTCAAGAGGAAAACAGTGTCAGTGGGGTTTAGTAGGGTTTAAAAGGATATAAACTTCTTAACAATGATTCATAAATCTCTTCCCCCTAATCCTAAATCTATTATCATGGATTTAAAGGGCATAGGAGTGATAAACATAGACTTAGAGAATTTATTTTGAAATAAATTCTCCTTTATGAACCAACATTATGAAATTGAGTCTTATTCTCTTGCAAGTAGCCTAATGGGAAACTTGAATGATTTTTGCCTTCCTTTGACCTGTAACTTATTTCTATGTGTAATTTTGAGCTTGTGGAGGCTAGAGAAGATTTTGTGGGTATATAACACCATGCTCATTTTGAACATATTGTAAATGATACCTCATGATCAAGCTTGAGGTTGCATTATCATTTTTTCACCTATCTTCATCAAGAAAGCTTGTCATATTCTACCAAAGTACCTTGTTAGAGATGTGAACTAGATACCCATGGAGTTCCTCTTGGATTGTACAAAGTTAATAGATTGTACCAAGAACCTCCTTCCTTATTTTATTATATTATGTTTATCTTTGGGCATTATACAATGAATAAAATATTTTTAGAAGAGATCTTTATGTTGGATAATAAGAATTTTGACTCTTTTACCAAGTGTATAGGTATAAAGACATATAATATGATCTCCAAAATTGTCAAATGACTCAAAAGACAATTTTTACCTCTATTAATATTTTTATACCTTTACACTTGATGTCTCCCAAGGTGGTTACATTACAACACTTCAACAAGCAATATAAGATAAAATAATAGAAACCTTAATATCTCCAAAAGTACCTTAAACCCTTAAAGTATTTGAAAATGAAATGATTCTATCTTACCAACTTTGATTCTAGATCTATCATTCATTATAGAACACCATGATTATTATATGATAACCACCTCATTTTATTCCTCTATGGATCACTTATACCTTGACTTTCACAACTTAAACTTAATCTTTACAAAGATACCTTAAACTTTGCTAAACTACATTGCAAAAGACCTCTTCAAATATCATGGCATGAAACTGATTGGGTAAGACACAAACATGGAATCTATAATCCTAATAAGACCCTATTTATAGCTTTAAATCCTATACAACACCAAACCATGAAACCAAGACATGATTCTCAACATGACCATTCAAGGTTAGATGACTTAGTTACCTAGTTTTGAATAATACTTGGTCATATGTGACTGATTAGCTAACAAGAACATAGATTTTGATCACATTACGTCCTAAGATTCATGATATATATAATATCAATTTTATAGAGTAACAATATAATCTCAAAAAATAATCAATTACACGCACAAGAACACTCAAAATCAAAATAAAAGGAAATGGTCCAAGGAGACTGCATACAATGGTAATATTAAAATTTTGTACAATCAAAGGGACATGACTAATTAAAATGTCCATAAATCATATAAAGACATATTATAATGTCCACATACAATAAACTATGACATGTTCAAAATGTCATAATAGGAAAATAAAGGCACAAGGGCTGCAAGTAATGGAGCATATTCAAATGCTCAAACATGCAATACAAGAACAAGGAAGGCAAGACACTCAAGGAAGTACAAAAATAAAATAATGGAATCATAAGAAACTAACATAATCATATAATTCTAGTCCCTAGATATATGTGTTAGAAAAAATGTTAACTACATAGTATATCAAGTACACTAAAAAAGATATAAGCATGGATAAAGTCATGTGTAAGTATATAATCTCAAAAAAGATAATGGAAAGTGATAATATAATAATATAACCTGGGTGTATCATGATAAAATAAGTGGATTCCCCAACATATTTATGATATGAGTATATGGAAGGCCCAACATTTGTATGTGCATATATCATGTGCCTAGGTATGCCTATATCACACTCAAAATATGCATGAAACATATGTGTATATATAAAAATAAATGATGTGTTATCCACCAACATGGAACAAACAACATATATGTCAAAGTGTTAATAAAATATGAAAATGCTAAATATTTTTATATTTTTAAATTTTTAGGTATTTTCAAAATATTTGAAATATCTCAAGTTAATTACACAAGTGCAAATTGTTCATTTAGTTTTGAGAGGTTTTCCGTCAAGTGTAGCTAGGTGGTGTTTGTCATTTTTGTATTTTTTAGATTTATTCTATCATTTGTATGCAACTTAGGCGTATCCATGGATTAGCTAGTTTTTCTATCAAAAACTTGGAGCTTCCTCATTGTCCACCTAAGATGGACCAAACCAATGATGTATCAAATTCTATGTCTAATGAAAATACCACTAAGGAAACTAAACAAAATACTAAATAAGTTATTATATAAGATGATTATGATCATGAAAACAATTAATTTAATTCAAAAAATGAACATTAATAAATAGATCAAGAGTAAGTATAAGGTTTTGCTATGTTTTGAGAGAGTATCTATCAAAACCTTGAATATATTTATGATATCCTCATAACTATATTAGAAACTAAAAAATCAAAAAGCATATATGAACAATCAAGTGCATCTATTGATCATGTTAGTAGAACTATGAGACATCCCATATTCCTATAATTATCACTTTTAGCACATCATCTCTTTATACTTATAATGGGGACACAGGTTATGTGTTCACACCATTATCTCATAAAACAAAAATTACTATTACTACATCCTACATGTGAAACATTGGCATTTCAAACCAATTACTAATTTCAATGCTTATATCAACTCAAACTATGGGTACACCTCCTTTGGTAACTTCTTAAACTTCAAAATTTAGTGATCAAAATCTAGATCTTGTCTAAACTATACAACTCTTTTGAGTTAAATTTATAAATATCAATAAAATTCTATGAATACACCTTATGTTATTAATTCACAATAAGTGTTACATGACCTTTTTACAACTAAAATATATTTTCACCCTTTGCCAACTAGTTTTTTTGCACCTGAGTTTGCATTTTATGATGGCAAGGATGCTCTTCAACAACATCTTTATTCTTTCACACTGGTTCACCAAAAATGTTAACCATAAATATATGTAATGTGATATTTAGGGTTAACAATGTATAAATGAATAATAATAAGAGTTCTAGATTTATATTAGTCCAATTAATTTACAAACTCAAATAAATAATATTATGAATTTAAATTCTAGGATATGTCAAAAATATAAATTAAAATTATTGATTGATATTACAATACATAAAAAATAAGAATACTTCATTGGTTTACTATGCACATGAAGATCTAGGATAAATGAACTAGAAGTGGACTGGATCAATATCCCATAATAGTTGTTATATATTGGAATTTTTTACTTTAGCCTCACATGATTACATTAGATTTGGGTAGTTATGTTGATGTAGGAGTTTGATTTGGATGTATGTACCTATAAAAAATAATGATTAGATCTATATGCAACCAACTAGATCCTTATGGGTTATTTATTACCTTTTTTTATGTATACAAATTATGTTCACAAGTTATCACTCTTCATCAAATCATCAAACCTTAGCTTCCTCACCCTTAGAGTGACTATGGGAAAAATTTGTTAATTGGCACATGACATCAAGAATCCCCAAGATCCCATATATCAATGGGTTCTACCTACATAGCCAATACTCTAAAGAGAGAATTTAACTTATGTAGTTTTCCCTTACATGTTGGCTTGTTTATGTATAAGGATTAATGTGTGATAAGTAAAGACATGTAATGACCTATTTTTTAACTTGGAAAATATGGCTTATGAATTGAGATTTAAATGCTTCAGACTTGTGGAAATATTGATGCTAATAATAATATAAAAATAGGGATGAATAGATAGGTTTTATCACTTGGATGTTTGAATGAGTGCTTCTTAGTAAGTTGCCTTATGAGTTGTCCATTATTGTCTAGCTAAGGTATGATTGATGGTTGATCTTGTATATAGACCATTCCCTTTTAAAACTATCTTGCACTAAAGAATTTAGGCCAACCATAAGGATACATTACATTTGAAAATTGGATGACTTTTGGGCACTAGATGTTTAGTTGTAAAATGAAAATCTACGTTGACATGGGCATCTAGTTATGATGCAAGTGTCTAGGAAGCTATAAAATAGGTACACGTCCAAAAATGATGAAGAAAGATAATGATAAAGTTTAGAGAATTTTTCATAGTATATAGGGCTTAGTCATAAAAAAACATGTGGTGAAACTAAGAGATAATCAATTTGGCACAAAGAGATAGTAGATAAAAGCATTTAGACAACTAGAAGGTTTATGCACACATAATTTTTTAACTTTATATTGATGCCTTCTCTCTTACTCAAACCCATAAAATCTAAATCTAAAAATTAGTTGAAATACTTTTGGTGCTTCACAAGATTATTGGTCCCTATACTACCACCTAAACCAAGATATGTTGTTCCTATTTGTTTCTCTATGAATTGAAACCCCACTTATACACCTCTTTGAGTAGTTCACCACCTAAAATATCCCTTACCTAAAGAGAAACCACTTTTTACCAATTTTACTACTACATTGATTGGGTTGACCCCATTATGGGTTTAATGCATGTTATATAATTTTTTCAGCCCAAGATGACATAGTTCAAGACCTAACAACTCTATTTCCCACCTAACAAGGTCGACTGGGCTGACTACATCGATTAAATTCCTAAGAGGGTTTAAGGTCAATTCATGGCTATATATACCCCCTTTAATTTCATTTATAAATAAAGGATCATTAAATTTCACATCATTACTATAGCATAGTATTACCAAGAGGGTCATTAGTCTCTTATTAGTGAATAAAATTCAAACCAAATAATTTCAATGCAAAATAACAATTCTTACCTACATAATAAGGTGAGCATATATAACAAAAAAAAATTAAAGCACAACTAAAAGAACAAAATAAAAAATCCCTTTGAACTTCCTTATAGTTCCAAATCTTCTTGTTGATGAAATTACCTTACTCAACTATGTGCTCAAGAGATCTTTATCAATAAAGCTCCATTGCTCCACCTCCCATTACAACCTTGGTAATGTTGGTTGGCTTGGATTTGCTTGGATTATGAAATTGGCATGGTAAAACTACAATGAATCTTCTTGGAGGTATTTTGGCATAATAAAATTTCACATAAAAATATTATTTAGATTAATGGGTGAGGCCTTGTATTTACAGCCTCCAAAGTTAACTCTCACCCAAGTGTAGTTAAGTTAGAAGTAATTAAATTTGAGTTCAAACTAATCCTAGGTGAGTTAAGGTTAACCCTAATTGAGTTAAGGAGGAGACATATAATATATATTTGGGATAGATATCCCATTTATTAATCACGACTCTTCATTTCTACATTTAAAGCATTTTTAGGGAGATATTTTAATTCCTTGACTTTGAGGATGATGATGTCATCATGGCCTCATATTTATTGAAATTTCCTTTTTGTAAAATTTATTTTCACTAATTTTAAATGGAAAATTCACTTAATCATTTAATTTGGTTTTATTTTTTCATTTATTCTTCTTACCATTATTTCATTTTAGGAATTATTAGTGTCCTTCTTAATGGGTCCAAAGGCCAAACTATCAATTGTTTGGTTGTAAGGTGATTGGAGATGAATATGTGAGAAGTTATTATTATGTACAAGATAATACCCAAAATAGGGATGCCTAAACATTATTTTGAACACTAATGTTTGATGTGTAGATAAAATTGGGACATTTAATGATTCCTAGGCTTAATTTTCACTATTTGGTAAAAATCAGTTTGAAGTCTGATTGAAGGCTAGTTGTGGCTAAAATAGGGTGTCTATAGTTTTCCCATATTTTGGAATGTGTTTTAATATATATATATATATATTCACAATAATTTATTCTAAAATAATTAAAAAAATGTTAATGCCTAACACCTTAGAAAGTGATGAATGATTTTAGATGCCCCCTCAAGGGAACAAATGGTGAATAAGTTTGGTGATCATTCCCTCAAAAAGAAGGACATAATGGGACCTAAAGGTAAATGAGGATGAATAGATTGATTTTACCAAAGCTAGTTATAATTAGTGGCATAGTGATATGCCCTAGTTAGGTAGATAAAAAGGGATGATTTTCCCAAAGGTGGTTATAATCATCTGTATAGTGAGGTGAAAAATAATGATTTTCCCAAAGGTAGTTATAGTAATTAGCATAATTAAGTGAAAAAAAATTATTTACCAAAGGAATTTATAATCATTATCATAATTAAAAATACCCCAATTAGGAAGATAGAGATAATTATTTTCCCAAAGGTGTTTATATTCATTAGCATAATGAAAACATGCCTGAGTAGGGAAGGATAATGATAATGATTTACCCAAAGGTGGTTATAATCATTAGCCTCCAAGTAGATTGAAACATAATGATTTGCCCAAAGTTGGTTATAATCATTGGCACTATAGTTAGGGATAATATGATAAATCATAAAATGGGGATTATACACAAAATCTATACTCATAGAGTAAGATTAAGATAATACAGAGAATAGGTATGAATTTGGACTGCATACGAGTATGGAGATTCACATCCTAACTATCAAAGATTAAAATTAATTCATGATTTAATTACTCTTCATTTGGATAATATTTGGATATGGATAGAATTTTTTAGGTGAAAAAGGAGTATGGAACCATTTCTTGTAAGATCCACTAAACTAATTTTTTTTATAGTAGGTGATGGTATCTACCATGATATAAAACATCATGAAAACTTAGTCATAATATGAATAAGGACTAACATGCAATCTGATAAACAAGTGAAAACAATGCACCAATGATAAAAACCATGACAAACTTGACATATGAATATAGATGGACTTAAGTATAATGCACAAAGAATCACCCAATGAATGCATATAGACTAAGTCAAGGCAAAATAATAAAATAAAACAAATAGAAAAATAATTAAATAATAAAATAAAAATAAAAAATAGAAATACAAAAAAACATCAATAAATAAAAAGTGAACAAAATAATCAAAACAAAGGGAAACAAACACAAACAATAGTTAATCACAATGTTAGTGCAAATAGAAAATAAATTGTGCATGAATGTGTAATAGAGGTGTTATGCTTGGTGAGAGGGTGACCCCTAATATAGATAGCAATGACATAGGTTTAAAAACATAAGAATAATTGGCACTAGGTTTCCCCTAGGTTATAGGGAAATAATTACACATACAAGATGACAAACATTGTCCCTAGGTTATAGGAGAAAACAAAACAAATAAAAAAATGAGGGAAATAGAATAAAAGGGGTAGCCAAGCTAACTCCAAATGCACGAGGAAAGTTGATGATACCTACATAGTTTCATGGATGCAAGATATAACATGAAATTCAATCCAAATTTAGTTATCCTAGGATATGGGATAGAATAAAATTGATGATAAATAAACATGATTGATGTGTATAGGAATATAGAAGGGATCTTCAAAAATGGTGAGAGCATAAGAAAGGTCAAGAGTGTAATAATACATCTACATCAAATGAAAAATGCATAGATTGATGACCCACAAAATGATAATATTTTGGGAAATGGGTTCTAACAAAATAGTGAGAGTGTAAGATGAATCCAAGTGGTCATTAGTATGTCAAAGTTAAATACACAATTATCACAATAAGAACTTGCAAAATGGTGATAGCATATAGATAAGGAAAATAAGGATGAGGAAACTAAATGCTAAGTAGTTACTCATGAAATATCTAGGATTCCTAGAATCCTTAAGGTAATGAAGTGGTCAAAAAGAAAGGAAGGTGTGGCTGAGCTATACTGAGATACCCCATGTATCCAAATGCTACCTACATAGTCTTTGTGAACCTCAAGCCAATGTATTTCTCCCATAAATGGGAGGAAAAGAGACCAAGTTGGTATATAAATAAAATTAGAAATCAAGATGGCCCATCCTATAAAATTTTACATGGATTTATATCTTACAAGAAAGTTTTAAGCCAATTTTCATGATTTTAGGATTTTCTAGGTCTTTTACGAATGTTTTTTGAATTTTTTAAGTATCTAAACTCAATTGAGAATGATGAAATACCAAATGTTTTAACTCAAAAAATGGTGATAGCTTGGCTTGGGTTACTCATAAATAGAAAGACCATGGAAAAAGCATGATTGAATTGACCTCAACATAAATCAAGTGTAGTCTATATAGTCCCAATAGGATCTCAAGTCACTATAGTTCTACCTTATAGTAGAGGAATCTAACTAGGTATTAAAAATTTATTGAGTTAGTAATATAACATAGCATATAATGGCAAGGTGATGCATTAATAATGGTAAAGGTTTTGTGCCTAATTTTCTCATTGGCAGTTATAATTAGGAAATAACAACATAGGTCAATGACACTAATTTGGCCCAAAGGTGGTTATAATTAGTAACATTGGGTGGGACACTAATTTTTAAAAATATGGTTATAATTAGTATCACTCAAAATGAATTATAATAATAATAAAAGGATGGGACTACCAAAACACTATTAAACTAGCCCAAAATAAAACTTTTATCTAGAATACTAAATCAATGACTAAAATTACACCAAAATTTGATTACTAAAGGTGATAGAAGAACCAATGTGTTTATGTGGGTGGATAAGGTTAAATAAGGTAGCCTACAACATTTTTGGATCTATATGGAATGAGGTTACACTCTAGGGCATGATTTATGGGTATGTGGTTAAAACAACTAGGTGATGGAATAATAGGTTGAACTTATGGACCATTTAACTAGGTTTTGTGGATGGATGTGTGAGATCAAATAGAAAGTAATAACTAAGTGAGTTAGATGGGTGGAGAATTAATCTATGATTGGTATATCTCAAATAAACTCAAAAAGTAGAAAATAAGGGTAAGGGAGAAAAGAAGTCTATGTGTTCTTCATAGGTCACTTCTAGGATTATTTATTTGGTGGACAAGTATTTCCAAGGCTAGTGTTTTCCACTTGAATCTATTAAACACTCATGAAAAATCATGATTAATAGTCTAGGAAACTTACTAATATCAACTAAAGTTTTATCTCCTTAGGGATTTTGTTGCATACCCTTATCTGAGAGGTTGTAGTTTGGACCAATAAGTTTTCTAGTGTAGTTATATCTCACACCTAGATGACTATACCAAATGAAATACTTCACATCTCGGATTATTAATTTAACACATACCAATTGATTAAACCAATGAAATTTACCAATCCTCAATTTTTTTTACACATCTAAGATCAATATTCATTAATTGGAATAATCATATTCATCTATATCATTAGCAAACTTTAGAATTATTGAATCGATATAGACAAAGAAACTTAAATTTCATTAACACAGAAAGGGAAGAAGAAAGAAAAAACATAATTTCATGACAATAACTCTCTTGATCTCTTCCTATATATTGATCATAAACTTTGACCCCTTGAAAATAAGGATTTACATGTATTTAATGGACTTGATGAGAGGTTATCTCATCCTCCAAGTATATCAAAACTTTGGATTAAATAAAAACAACTAGAACATAAGTTCTAGTTTATTATAAAATTGCATGTTATAACTTATAGATTACATCATACTTTCAGTGTGTGCATGTTGGTCAAATTGATTTGTTTAATCACAACATATATGCAAAAATATTTAACTATCCATTTATACTCATTAGATTCAAAATAATGCAAAAATAGACTTCGAATAAGGCTAAATGGACTCTTATTTGACAATTTTCAAGGTTGTTTTTGGAAATGCAATTGTAATCAGATCTAAGCTGGTGAGTAGAGTTGAACTTGTTGTTGCATCAAACATGGTGACTAGATTTATGGATGGGGATGAACAAGTAACTTGAACTTCAGTTATAATTGGAGCTAAGCTGAGATGTGGAGTTGAGTCACTTGTTGAGCTAGGAGGGAATAAATTTGATGGTGGTATTATAACATGCACATTAATTAGATCTTAAGCTAAGGAACTAGTAGGTGGTGTTGAAGTTTATTTCTTCTTCACATATAACTCTTGATAATGTTTGTATATTTTGGCATGTTGTGCCTAATTTAAGATCATATCAAGGTGAGGAGGTCTAGTTTATCATGTATGCCTATTCTACTGGCCTTGCATGTTTTGTCTTGGTAGCTAAGAATCCTTTCAAAAAGGCTTCCACTTTAGTTTCTTTCATCCTCATTTTACTTATCTTGTATTCAATATCCTCTAGACTAATTCCTTATAAACTTTGCTTGAAATTGTAAAAATCTTGTTGTATCATTTGATCAAAAAATTCCTAGGATACCAACTTCTCAATGTTGTTTCATGTTCTTGTCAATTATATCTCATCTAAAATTTGTACTACATTCTTTTCTTATTATATGAGCTTATTAACTAAATAATTGATAACACTTACCTAATCCTGAGCCTCCTGAGTCCTTATGACTGATAGATTTAATGCATTGGTTGCCTCCAAAGGGGTCATCATTTTAAATGGTTGAATGCCTTATTAAGACTATATAACAATGATAAATCATTTTTTTCTCATTTTCTTTGAAAATTTTAAATAATTTTTGTTATTAAAATTATATGTGGAGCCAATTGGAATCTCAAAGAATGAATTGTATCCAAAATTTTGTATAATATTAATGTTGCACTCTATATATCATGCTCTATGTTAGAGGGAATGTAGATTACTTGTTATTTCTCTCTAAGAGTCTCCAACTCTTCTTATAATTATTTTATGGCCTACTCTGTTACCTCATAGATGTCCAATAGTACTTCAATGTGGGTCTCAATGTATGACTTGAGGTTTTCAATGTAGGGGGACTGACCCTTCTTTCTATCATGTCTTTTTTAAAGAGAGTAAATATCTTCTCTTTCTTCTAAAATTAGGCCTCTACCACTGCTATATTTTATCTTCCACTTCTTTAACCTTTACACTAAGGATTTTACTTTATCAAAGAATGAGCTCCTAGTGGGTAGTTAGGTGATCTTAAAATTGGTCCTCTTATAATCTAATGATACTTAATCCTTAACCAAATCTAGAAGAGTCATCTTTGATGGATATAATTATTGAGATTCTATTTATGTATCTTTCTCAAGCTCAAGTTAAATTTTAGTGGATGGATTAGGCATTGAGGGCCAAATTATCTTGGACTAGTTTATGTTCCCTAAGTGTGGCATGGGATGCACAACATAAACAATTTTCTTCTTGGGTCTCTCTTTATTGTCACCACTATTGTGGTTTGTACTACTACTAATGAAGGCAATGGTGAACCTAGTTGATTATAGGAGGCTACCACTTGGGTGATGGGATGGATGGTGGTTTTGGAAGGAGAGGAGGAGATTAGAGGAATAATGTTGGAGATTGAAGGAGAAATGATTGAAAAAATGGAGATTCACGGAATAATAGAGATTGTAGAAGTGGTTGGAGGAATGGAGACTACAAAAGTAGTGGTTGGCATAATAAAAATAGGTCTAGTATATACAAGAATAAAATTAGAGAAAATTAGTAATGGCATATAATAAATAACTACTAATGACATAAGATTGTAAAGGCCTAAGGCATTAGTGAATAGAACACCCCTACCAATTTAGTCACCACTAAGGGATGTGTTTGCTTTCAATCCTTAAAATATTATTACGTTTACTTGTTATATCTCTTCTTCATCCACTTCATGTCTTGGCTAGATTTTAATTGAAGGTTTTGCCTCTCCATTGGTTACCTTCATGGATGGAGTCTATGGTCTCTTTGCCCTAGGTTTTCTTTGATAAAAAAGTGTCTTATTATTTACTTAAGGAATGGTTTCTTATTGGGTAGGAGAGGGAAGAGTCATACTAGATGTTATTGATATTAAATTTGTCATCATAGGTTCCATCTCTTCCTCATCATATGAGTCTAGTAAAATGATCCCCACTTCTTCCCTAATAGTGTTATCCTTCTCTTACATTATCTCATTTGCTAATTTTTGTTTTAATTCTTTGATTTAATAATATATGTTTAAACTAGAGGAATGTGTTCATCTTCATAAGTACCATTTGATGTCTCTTATATCACATGTTGTTCTTCATGCTCTCTAAAAATTGAGGTTTCATCTACAACTTTCTCTTGATCTTATTGATATGTCATCATAGTAGGTGGCTATTGGGGGTATTTACTTTGGTTTTATAGTTGTTGGAAAGGTCTACCACTCCAAAAGTTAGATGATATCCATCCCCCTGGTGATGGGATCCTAAATTTTTCTTGACTAAGTGTAAAGGGTGGATCTACTTGTATTACCCTCAACAAATCTTCACTTAGGCTAGCAATCTCAGCCCTTTCCTTTACTTCTTAATCATATTTTGCATTAAGGAACAAGAATTAATGTTTTAAATGTTCATGCTTGTATGGAATGTTGAGATTGTGAATCATTTGGTTCATTCTCCCATGGGGGTCCTAATTCCTATGGAGTAAAGTACACAAGATGTAATTATTCTTTGCATTCCCAACCTATCTAAAATGTCTCTTATATGTATACTATATCCTCTTAATAGTGAGATGGGATCCATGAAATTTTATTTTTTTAGTCTTTGTCAAGTCCTCAACTATATGATTCCATATTTGGAAAACAATCTCTTCTTAAGGAACTTTGTTTAGGAAAAATTTGGGGAGTTGAAGAGGATCTACCCTATGCATACTAACCATTATAACTATATAATCTAAGTATATCCAATAATCACCCAAAGATAAGAGTGTATTGGGGATTATTTTTGAAAACCTAGATAGAAGCTAGCCATGAATTTGCATCCAAACTTGAAGATATAAATCCTCTATAATTCCAAAATTATTCCTCATGTATGCATAAATGTGAACAAAAGAATAGAAGTCACAAATTCTAATATTGATATAATTAGGTTTGGGATTACATAAATCCACATTATGTCTATAAATAGTCCCTATTACTAAATTCAAAAGATAGGACATCATGTAGAAGTTTACCCCTAGGGCCTCTTATCTTTGTATAATATCTATTCATGTAGGCAGGAATTGATAAACCCCCAATGCATAAGTGCACTCTAAAGTGATGATCACGTCAAGTAGGGGCACCTATTCTAAATTTAAGAAATGAATTCTTAGATGTAAAAACAATAAACTTAATAATGACATTCCAATATAAATTCCCATCCAAATCTAAGTGATGGACACTGGGTTCTTGGTAGTTTCCTTGATTGTGAAAGTATCACCTAAGAGAAACCATTTCCGTACTACTTGTTCCACATTATTTTTCTTACAAATAACCACACTATGTAAGTCAAATGTAGCATATATAAATGGAAAGTATAGATACCTCATGAATTAATCTCTTGAGATGTATGCAATGACTATTTTATTTGTGACATAGTATAGATAGCCATTATCTATAATTCTACCTTTCAATAATAAGTCTCATAGGAAGTCAATGTATGGCATGACTTCTAGCTTAAAATTTGTGTAATGGAGTGCATAGTGCTTGAATGGTATAAATTCAATTACAACTTGATTCTCTTCTATTGATATTTCTTCCTCACATGGAAATGGATAAAGTTCTTTACAACCTCTCATAAAGATGAGTAATTGGCATGAGGACCATCAAATACTATTGCATAAAAAACCATGTCTAGGTATTTTGTGGAGTCCTTAATGGAGAATTTGGATGGTGGTGGAGATCCATTGTATGACCTAGATGAAGAAGCCATTATTTTGGGTTGATGATGGTGTGTTTTAGGCTCTTGAAATGGTGATCTAAAACTCTATTATGAAAATTACAAGTTATTTTAGATGTAACTAGGGATTTTTAAAATGCAAAAGGCTATGTGCACTTAAGCTCTTGAAAATCAAATAAGGTGAACTCATTTATGGGATTGATGTTATAGAATTATGCAATAATTCTATTTAATGCACCATTAATCACCACCATCTTCAAGATCATCACCTTCATTCAATTCAAACTTGACCACTTAGGCCTAATGGGCATGCCATATAGGATGCTTACTCATTTACGGTGCCACAATGTCACCTTTTTATTTTGACACTTATCACTGTATGATTTATTTGGGGGGTTAACCTTTGCCTTTAGACCTAATGATATGATATTATTAACCCAATATTCTAAGTTAAATACCCTATAGAATAAAATTCTCTTTGGAGAGATTCATTTGAGAAGATTTATCCAAAAGTTGCGAAAGGTAAAGTTCTCAAACAAAAGGCTCAAAACAAATGTCACCAAAGGGATAGTTCATAAAAAATAAATGTTCTTTGGGGAGATTATCATTTAGGAGGATCTTGTTGTAGATAAATTTTGTGAACAAAATATTCCTAATGAAATTTATCGAAGATAAATTTCCCAAAGACCATAACCTTATAAAGATTAAAGTTTTTAAAGTATAGTTACCACATAATAAGTTCCATATAAAATTATCCATAGAAAATTTACCAATAAAAAAGCTACTAACTGAAACAAAATTCAAAATAAAATTCCCAATCGAATGGTTTGTGACTAAAAATTTCTCAAAGACCATATGTCAAAGATCAATAATATCTAAAATGCCAAACAAAATAATCTCAATAAGTAACTCTGAATAAAAGAACCTAGATAAATAATCCCAAATGTATATTGTACATGGCAAAATTTTCAAATTTTCCATTAATAGATTAGTTTTGATAAGTCCTTCCGAATGGAAAATAGGTGCACCAAATGTGATTCAATATCTAAAATATTAAGTTTCTATAGATAGTAAAAATAGCCCAAACACACACACATAACCCAAATAATAAATAAGTCCTCTAAAAACAAAGGGTTCCCCACTTTTAAAATAAAATCCAAGGTGGGGTGTGTTGAATAGAACACAATAGAGGAAAACCAAAGTAAAAAATGTGGGGCAGGGAGGGTAAAACAACTTTGGTTGATAGTGAAGGCATGGTAAAAATGGTAGATGATATAATACAAGGAAAGTGATGGTATGGTACAATTTAAATGAGCCTTATAAACAATTATTCAAGTCTCTCAAGCAAAGTAATGCTTGATAAGTATGATGTTCATGGGTTCATCAAGTTCATCTTTTTCTAGTGTAATGAGATTATATGCTCCAGATCCATAATTTACAATAATGATGTAAGGGTCTACCCAATTGGTCTTGAAATTTACCTTCTTATTCTCAATCATGGTATTTTTTTAGTTTTATTTGAGGACAAGATCATGAATATTGTGAAGGAATGAGTAGGAGATACACAGGATCCACAGGATCAATCCAGGAGAAAGAACCCACAACAAATAACCTGTAAATATTTTTAGAGAATAAATAAATTTGTCACACCTATAAAATAGGTGATAATCCAAAAATTTCTCTATTTCCTCTTAATAATCTCTCATTAATTTCTCATATAATGCAAAGTATTTATAATACAAATAGTTTGTTTCATGTTAACAAACTATTTGTAATGATTACAAAATAGAGAAAACAAACTATTTGTTTTCTCATACTATGAACAAATATATTGTTGAGAAATTCTCAACAATAAAATAAATTAACCGAGGTAAATAAATTTTACCCTCGGTAATAAATAACTTACCCTATTAACCCTAGGTAAGCTTAAATATGCATTATTCCAACACCCTCCCTTAAGCAAAACATAGGGAGAATGACAAACAAGGATGGGTCCCAGCTACTAGGCCTGATAAGGTACCCATGTACAAACCAATCAAAATATATGAAAAATAAAGGAAGGAAGGACTTCATGGGAAATCACCCCCAAGGACAACTTCCTTCACCCCAAGCATTGCTATCAACTGAAGATAATGAGGAGAAGCCAAAGGTTTAGTGAAGATGTCTGCAATCTGCTCAGCTGTAGGCACAAACTCCAAAGAAAGAAATCCATCCTGAATAAGATGTCGAATGAAGTGCATGTGAATCTCAATGTGTTTTGTCCGCTGATGCTCAATAGGATTTCATGAAATAGCAATCGCACTTTGGTTATCACACCAAAGAGTAGTAGGACCCTGCTGTGTGAAACCAAACTCTCCAAGCAACTGTCGAAGCCAAAGTATCTCCTGACTAGCTTTGACAACACCTCGATACTCAGCCTCAGTAGAGGATAATGCAATAGCAGTCTACTTTTTGCATGCCCAAGAAACTAGACCTGAACCAAGTGTGAAAGCAAATCCACAAGTGGACTTGCGAGTGTCAACATCACCAGCTCAATCAGAGTCAGTGTATCCAACAAGCTGTGTAGAACTCTATGGTGTGTAATGTATACCAAAGTGAGTGGTGCCCCGAATGTAGTGCAAAATATGCTTGGCTACTTGCCAATGACTCTCATGAGGCTCATGTGAGAATTGAGAGACAAGGTTCACAGCAAATGTGATGTCAGGACGGGTATGAGTCAGGTATAAAAGACTACCTACAAGTTGCCGATACAAAGTGGAATCAACAAGAGGAGTCATACAAGTGGCAGACAACACAATACCTGACTGATATGGAGTGGGTGCAGGTTTACAATCAACCATGCCAAATCGATGAAGAAGATCTGTCGCATACTTTTGTTGTCCAATAGAAATGCCCTCAGAAGACTAAAAAACTTGAAGACCAAGAAAATAATGTAGAAGTCCCAGATCTGTCATATCAAACCTATCTACCAACTTGTCCTTGATGTCATGTATCAAGGAATCTGAACTACCAGTGAGGATGAGATCATCAACATACAAAACCAAAATGACAAGCTCCTCACCTTGCTTTAGGATGTATACATTGTGATCTGACTTACAACGAATAAAACTAGAACTCAAAAGAAAACTATCCATCTTCTCATACCAAGCTCTAGGAGCTTGTTTGAGGCCATAAAGAGAACGACGGAGTCTATAAACCAAGGATGAGTCCTACACAAATCCTGGAGGCTACTCCATATAGATCTCCTCATGGAGATCACCATGTAAGAAAACACTCTTCACATCCATCTGAAAAACAGACCAAGAATGTGAAGTAACAAGAGAGAGTACAAGCCGAATAGAATCCATCTTAGCTACAGGGGCAAAGGTCTCAGAGTAATCAACCCCTTCAACCTGTGAAAAACCCTTAGCTACTAATCTAGCTTTGTACTTATCTACTGATCCATCTGCAACATATTTGGTCCTATAGACCCATTTACATTTTACAAGTTTTCTTCCCTTAGGAAGAGGGACAAGATCCCAAGTATCATTCTTCATTAATGAAGAATACTCATCATACATAGCAACATCCCACTCGGGTATACCAATAGCCTTAGAAAACAACACTGGATCATCTGTACAAGCTTGTCCCAAAAGAGCAACACCAGATGTTTGTGAGCGAGTGCGACGAGAATCAGATAGATCACCAATAAAAGAACCAGCTGCATGTAGAGTGCTCTTTGCCCATTTAGGCAAAGGTGGTGAAGAAGATGGCTGTGGTGGCTGAATAAGTGCGACATCATCATCATCAAAAATAGAAAGTAAATCCTCACTATCCTCAGTAGAAGAAGGAGGGGAAGAAGAAGAACTAGATGTACACTCCTGTGGAGTGGGTAGCTCATCAACCTGAACATCCCATCGAAACAACACATCATGTGTGACAGGATCAAAAAGACGGTAGGCTTTTACATCTTCACAATAACCAACAAAAATGAGTGGTTGGATTTTCTTCTCCAATGCTTTACATTTGTCATCAGGAATGAATGCCCATGCTTGACTCCCAAAGATGCAAAAATCTGAAATATCAGGCTTGATCCTAGACCAAGCTTCTTCTGGTGTCATATTTTGCACAGCTTTATGAGGCATATGGTTTTGAATGTAGTTTGAAAAATTTATAGCTTCAGCCCAATATTGTGGACCCAAATTTTTAGATTGAATCATAGAATTAGCCATCTCTTTCAATGTTCGATTCTTCCTCTCTGCTACACCATTTTGTTGAGGAGTGTGTGGTATAGTGAACTGATGTTGTATCCCATGCTCAATACAAAAATCATAGAAAGCATTACTATCATATTCCCCCCCATTGTTAGTGCGTATCTTCTTAAGAGGAAGAGATGATTGTTTTTCAACAAAGGCTTTGAAGGCCTTAAAAGTCTCAAAAACTTCACTTTTCAACTTGAGAAAATATACCCAAGTTTTACGAGTGAAATCATCAATGAATGTGAGTGCATATTTAGCCCCTGAAAAAGAATGAGTTGGAAAAGTCATCAAATCACTATGAACCAACTCTAAGGGTGCATTTGCACGTGTGGCCTTACCAACTGGAAATGGATCCTGGTGTTATTTACCAACTAGACAACCAGGACACACCCCATCAATACAAGAGACCTTAGGAAGGCCTTTTACAAGATGTTTTGTACTCATTTGTTGCATATATCCATAACTCAAATGTCCCAATCTCTCATGCCACAATTTTTTGAGATTATTACCATGTGCTATAAGTGAAGAACCAGAAGACACAAAAGACTCAAACTTATCAAAAGTATAGAGTCTTGCAGTATGGTCTGATGTACCTGTAGCAACTATCTCACTAGGATCATTACATTCTCTTATTACAAAATTATGTGAAGTAAACTCCACAATTTTACCAGTACCAAAATTACATATTTGATATACAGAGAGAAGATTAGAAGAGATTTGAGGTACAAGCAATACATTGTTAAAAGATCCATCTTGTTTATCAACAGTACCTGATCCCAAGACTTCAATCTGTGAGGAGTTACCCATAACAATATGTGATGTACTGCAATCTATAAGGGAAGATAATAGATCCTTAGAATGTGTGAGATGGTGAGAAGCACCTGAGTCAAAAATCCACTGATTCTGACATGAAGATATAGCCCTGGCTGAAAGTGCTTTCCCTTTTCCTATAGAAGTAGAAGGAGATGGAGACGGAATAGAAATTTTGTGTTGTCTGACTACTGCCTCTAATGCTTCCATATTCTTAAAACATCTAATTTCATCATGATTAGGACCACCACAAAAATTACATGGACCAAATGTTTTCTTCTTTTGCTTAAAGGACTTTTGGTCTTATTAGATTTAGAATGATGAGGTGATTGGGTGGTGGACTCTGGAGGGTTATTTGAAGGTGCTTGCTTTTTAGACTTAGGTGAAGGTTTTCCTTTAGAAGAATTAGCAACTAGAGCATGAATAGGACTAGGTAGAGCATCTAAGGCCATTAATTTTGTTTGCTCCTTAGTCAATCTTTCACAAAAAACTTCAAAGGAAGGCCATTTGAATTCATCACCTAATGTATCCATCATAGTATAAAAAGCAGAGGAAAAAACACTATATGGTCCTTTCAACTTTGACAAAATCATGAAAATGCACTCCTGATTACTTTTATCCTTGTCACCAGCTTTCAACTGTGACCATATAAATTTGAATTTTTCCAAGAATTCATCTATTGAAGGGAAATCTGATGGAGAGAGAGTACTCAATTCTGCATCTAATTGCAAAATTTTGAACTCATTAACTTTGCCAAATAGGTTTTTAAATTTCTCCCATACCTCTTTTGTCATAGTAGCATCTGCAATATGAAATTGAAGATTATCTGAGACATTGAGGCAGATCAATCCAAGAGCCTCATCCTGCTTACAACCATATGCATATTTGTCTTTTTCATTGGTGAATGCTGCAGGAGTCGTTTCAGAAAAAATTATCCATAAGCCCTTTGATTGAAGGAGTTTTTGAATTTTTAGCTTCCAAACATGGTAATTTGTATAATTTAGAGGTTCAAACAATTGAGATTCCATTCCCGAGGAAGATGATGAAGTTGACAAGAACAATCTAGACATTTGTTTTTCCTCAAAAAACACCCCTCCCGTTACAATTTAACGTCTCCCGACGAAAAAAAAATTTAGCCTTGGATTATACAAAATTAAAAAATGGATTTTATGCAAAAAAAAATGTAGGGGGATTTGACCCCAAGACCTCCTCCCTACAAATTTTTAACAAAATATCTCTAGCCATTTTAGCAAAGTCAAATTTGAACTTTCAAAGCTAGAGACTTGCATTTAAACCACTAAAAATTAAAATAATTAATTAAAAAAAGGCCAAAAATGACTCACACATGTGAGATATCAGCTGAATAATATTTTTCTTTATCAAAAATAATTCTTTTTCCAGCAAGGCATGGTGGTCAGAGAAATATTTGAGAAAAATAGCCAAGGAAAAAACACCTTTCAGCAATGCAGAATGGCTCCACTTGATCTGCCAAAAAAGACTGTACTGCCTGCTCCAAATCCATCCTTCTCAGCATGAAATGAAATATTTTTAAGTCTGATATCACGTGAAATTTTCAGATTTATATTTTATGCAGCATAAGGCATTCAAAAATAAGAAATCCGTACAGCTATGCAGCAGACAAAAAAACAGTTTTTAATTTCCTGTTGTTGGCTTCCAAAACGTTGTACGGCCTGATCCAAATTCATCAAAAATTATATGGATAGAAATATATAATAGTAATCTTTCATTAACAGGTCTCATATTTTAAAAAAATCAACCGTATGATCTGCCACATCAGAAAAACGGATAGGTACTGCAGTCTGCCAACAGTCTGCCAACAGGGACCAGTCTGCAAGTTTTTGAATTAAAGAGATGTACGTCCTGATCCAAATGAAAAACTTCAAATTGAAATGGATTCCTGACTTTATTTCCTACACCTCCATGAAAAAAAATCTGATTTTTGAAATCTTTAAGGTCATTTAATGAGCATAAAGTACATAATTTTTCAAAAAAAAACTAGTAAATAAGAACCAGAATTTGAGAGAATTAAAAATATCTGTAACACATCAATAAAATAATATTTTTGAATGTGTTAAAAGATGAAAAATTTCATGGAATATGATATTCAATTGGAACTCCAAGCTCTGATACCATGAAGGAATGAGCAGGAGATACACAAAATCCACAGGATCAATCTAGGAGAAAAAACCCACAACAAATAACCTGTAAATATTTTCAGAGAATAAATAAATTTGTCACACCTAGAAAATAGGTGATAATCCAAAAATTTCTCTATTTCCTCTTAATAATCTCTCGTTAATTTCTCATATAATTCAAAGTATTTATAATACAAATAGTTTGTTTCATGTTAACAAACTATTTGTAATGATTACAAAATAGAGAAAACAAACTATTTGTTTTATCATACTACGAACAAATATATTGTTGAGAAATTCTCAACAATAAAATAAATTAACCGAGGTAAATAAATTTTACCCTCGGTAATAAATAACTTACCCTATTAACCCTAGGTAAGCTTAAATATGCATTATTCCAACATATTGAACTCTTTGTGTTTGACTCACCAGTTTTATTTGCCATGGAGTTAGTTCTAGTATGCATGAAGGTTGTTGATAGCATCCATGGATTTTTCATCTAGTAACTCTATCTCTTAAAGTTGAGGTACTCTATAATATTAATCATCCAAGATGTATTATAATAAGATATGCATAGAGGGTAACTTGACCTCAATGGGAAGAATGGTCTCAATGTCATAGAATAGGGAATATAGTGTGCTACTATTGGAGTGTGATAACTGATATGGTATGCCTATAGGATATAAGAGATTTTTAGGTGTCAATCACAGCTATCATCATTAATAATATTTTTAAGGATGTTAATAATTTTTTTATTGGATGCTTCAACTTAGCCATTACCTTATGGGTAATATGTGGTGGAAAAATATTAGGTGATATTCTGTACTCAGCATAGATGGATTTGACATCCTTGTTTTTAAATGACCTTCCATTAATAGATATAATGTCAAATGGGATACCATAAAGATAGATGAGATGGCTAAAGAGGAATTTGGAATATGTTTTCCTATCATGTAAGTGAGGGGTATATGTTCAACTCACTTAGTGAAATATTCGATAGAATTAAGAATGTGTTTATGGCCATCAAATTAGGTGGGGTTAACTTTCCCAACAATATTGAGTCACCACATTGAATCATATTAGTGTTTTTTTGGGGGCATGAATCATATTAGCATGCCATTGACACTTTTCACACCTTTTGACATAAGTAGTTGTATCTACTTCCATAGTTGGCCAATAGTAACCAGTATGTAAGATCTTTTTGGCCAGGATGGCCCCACTAGTGTGGCCTCCACATACTCCTTTATGAAATTCATATAATGCTAATTTGGCTTCTATCAAAGTTAAAAAATGAAGTAGAGTTCCATCAAATATTTAGTAGTAAAGGTTTAGGACAAGTAAGGTCTAGTGAGAGGATTGGTGGGTAAAGGCCTTATTTTGTTTATGTGATAGGTCTGGTAGAAGGATGTGATTGTGAAAGTAGTTATATAGGTCTAAATACCAAATAGAGTTGGGACCAATAATATCATAGAACATTGTGACATTCAAAGGTTCATTAGTAGGTGCTAGAAGATTTTCAATAAGGAACTAATATTCTTTTGCCTTGTTTGTATTGTACATCAGAGAAACAATGATGGCCATGGCATTTACTATTCTATTATTGGCCCTAGGTATGTGTTCAAACCATATATTGGAAATTTATTGTTTAAGAGTGTCCACCATGGCCTTGTATGGCACCAAATTATCATCTTTAGTTCTAAAGTGGTCTGTAATATGATTGATGATTAACTAAGAATCACCATGAACTATGAGATGAAAAATACTCCATTATACTACCTGAAAAAGCCCTAAGATGAGTGTTTCATATTTATCCATGCTATTAGTACAAGTAAAATTGATACAGAATGATGTAGGAATAAGATCACCTTATGGTGTAATAAATAATAGGCATGCCCCTAATCTATGATATTTAAATGACCCATCAAAATATAACTTCCAATGATAATCCTTAGGATGTGTTTCTATCATGATTATGATGGATTCATTTAGGAAGGCAAACATGAGTGGTTTGATATCTTAAAGGGGAGATTTAGCAAGATATTCTATAAGTATTTATCCTTTTATGGTCTTCTAATTAACATACTCAATCTCAAAATTACTTAGTAACATGATCCATTTATCCATGTGGCCTTGTAAAGCTATCTTTGATAGTAGATACTTGAGAAAATCTACTATGGAAATAACTATGGTCTTATTATTAAACACATAATGATGTATTTTATGGGTTACAAATACCATAGCTAAACAAGTTTTTTCTATGGGCATATAGTTTTGATCATATGAGACTAGTGTAAAACTTAGATATTACATGGCATGATCTTTTCCATTCTCATTATGATGAGCTAAAAGTGACCCTAGGGTGTTGTCAGTGGTAGATACGTATAATAAAAATGGCCTCCTTAGCTTTGGTGGTAACAAAATAAGTAGATTAGCAAGACATTATTTAAGGTACTAAAAGGATTTATGGAATTATTCATCCCAAATAAATGTAACACATTTATTAAACAAGTGAGTGAAGGGATGACATTTTTTGGCCATCTACAAAATGAAGCATCTGATGGACTAAATTTTACCCTACAAGCTATGGAGCTACTTCCAATTAGAAGGTGGCGGCATCTCAATAATGGATTGTACCTTTGAATGATCAAATTCAATCCTCAATAAGAGATAATGAAGTCTAACAATTATCTTGAAGTGACACCTAACACACACTTCTTAGGATTAAATTAGACCTTTTACTCATAAAACCTTTCAAATATTCTTCATAGTACTACTAAATGGTTATCATGGGTTTTTGATTTACCCAATATGTCATTGACATAGTCTTCAATAATGTTGTGCATCATATCATAGAATATGATGGTCATGACTCTTTGTTATGTGGCCTTAGAATTCTGAAGGTCAAATGGAATAATCAGATAGCAAAATATTCCCCAAGGATTGGTGAATGGTGTTTTGTGTTGGTCTTTTGGCATAATAATAATTTAATTATATCCTAAAAATCCATCCATGAGGGAAAACATTTCATAAAAATTTGTGGAGTCAAATATAATGTCGATATTTTAGAGAGGAAAGTCATCCTTGAGGTAGGCCTTGTAAATGTCTCTAAAATTAGTGTAGATTCTTATTCCTTATGGATTTTTATTAACAAGAACAATGTTTGATATCCACTTTAAATAGTTGATTGGTTGGATGCATCTCACTTCCAATAGTTTTTCCAACTCTTTATTTACTAATACATCAATATAAGGATGCATCTATTTTAGTTTCTACTTCATAGGTTTGGCATTAGGATGTACAATAAGGTGGTGTACAAACAAGATGGGGTTCAAACTTGGCATGTCTAAATAGGCACAAGAAAAAATGTCAACAAACTCCTTAAAAAGGAATATAAAAACTTCATGTTCCTCTTCAGTGAAGGATGTGCCTAATTTGATCCATTTTGGGTCATTTGGAGTCCTAATGTTGACCTTTATAGTATTTTATACTATGAGAATCGATCCATCCTCCAAAATAGTTGGTAAGGATATGAATTGGCTTATAATAGAAAATCATCTTGGTTGGACTTGTTATTCAAGCTCTATTAAATAGGATGAATCTAAATCTCCCAATGGTGATGATGTCCATGTCATAAATACTATAGGAAATTCTTGGGTAATTTGATAAAAGGCATGTTGTTCTACTGAACTAAATTCAAACCCGAAATCAAGTTCATCATTAGTGGTCTCCTAATATTCATTTGAGGAAAGGTGAACACCCCCATATAATGGTACCTAAAATAGGTTTTCACCATACGATTAGCTTGTGTCTTTACTTTTACCCTAGTCTAAAACTTCCTCAAATAGGTTTTCACTTTAAGACCTCAATGTCTCATTCTTTTATTTTTGGCTAAGGATGCTCACCTACTCCCTAAAATAGGTTGTAAGATCTAATTTGATAGAGAACCCTTGTTTGTGGTCTCCCAAAAAAACATTGTCTCTTAGGATTAGAAAATCACAAAAGGAATCATCATTCTTAAATGCATCTATAGGTGTTTTATTATTTTTCAGAAACTAGGGTCTATTTCCTAAACAATAAAGGGTTAAGAGTAAGGGAAAAATCCCATAAAATATATTAAAGTACATATTTTGATCCAAATTCATTACATCAATTACATATGGAGAGAAATAAACTTATTTAGAAAATAAGCTAATATGAATGATCCAAGGGCTGAAAACTACTATACAGGATTAGGAAGATATATGGAACTTGAATCTAGTTTTTCATTTGATGAAAGGATAGGAGCACTGGAAATAGACACCCTAGGGTCTAGTGTTATAGTCCTTTTCTACCACTATTATCATAAAGGTATATACTTTTTGGGTTTTATCCATTGTCTCTATGTGAACCTATATATGAAATTTTAGAGTCTAAATGTCGATAAAGCTCACTATAGGTCTGTTTCAATCTCAAAACCTTGGATCTATCTACACACAAAATATCAAATACATCAAAAACATAAGGTGTAAACTTGGGTTAGGGGAAATATGATCACTTGATTTATAACCCCTATTTTCTTGATCACTTCCTATATTAACCCTCAAGATAGGGTCTTAGATAAAATATAGTTCTCCCTTAGGGAACATATATAATAAATGCACATGGTAGATACAAGAATGAACCTTCACCTAGGCCCTTCCTTGATCAAGCATGCAAGTTTATGTGTGATGCATAATGTTGATCTATACTATTGAGTGATTTTTAATTATGTACTATTCCAAATTAGTAAGTGCTAGATATAAAATGCTTTGTGTAATCCTTTATATAGGAAAATATTTATTTCAAATTTGGGAGATTTCTTCCCATTTTTATGACATTATAAAACTTAAGGATGAAGATAAGAAAAGGGTTGAGACTCATTCCATGAGGAAAACTGACCATTAGAGCTCAAAATGACATTAGATAGGAGTGCCAAAAATGTACACCTTAGGGTCTAATATTGTAGTCCAATCCCACTGCTCCTATTCTATAGGCTCAAAACTTTGGGGGATGGAATTTGCATGGAAAAACTAACCTAGCTAAGGATGAATGAACATTCGAAAAGCTCAGGATAGCTAGAAATAAGAAAAAATGTGTCTATAGCATGACACAAGACCATGATGAGTAAAATAAAAGACATAGCTAATGTGAACAAGGCTCATATTCTCCAATCAAAGTCTAATATGAAAAGGCATGATATGTGTGGTTGCTAGACCAATTTAGGGTGTATAAATTTACCCCATTTTATTCTAGTGATGTATTGAAATGAAGTACTAGAGTAAAAGAAAGAAAATAAAATACATACCTAAACCTACCTGCATGGAGATGAATGTGTTACAAAGGTTCCAACTCACTTCTTAGATAGGGAAGTGGATAGAGAGTTGAATAGTGCCTAGAGAAAGAAGGAATCCCTAAAATGGATACCCCCTATAATGAATCTAGAAGTGGAATCCATGTAACATATATGAGGGGGTTAATGATCTCCCCTTATGCTAAATTTAACTCGAATGAGAAATGATCAGAGGCCCAAAACCAATGTCTACCCTCTGTCCCACATAAACTGATGTAATCTAAAATGTGTGTATAGAATCTATATGCTATGAAGAGCAAAATATGTCATGCCCCTACTCTAAATATTTGAACTAGAACTAAAAAATGCTCAGAGGCCCAAGTCTAATGTCTATCCTCAATCCCACACAAACTCATGTAGTTTAGGTCTGGGTAATAAAATAGGCTAACCACTATATATGGGTGTGCAATCTAACTTGGTGAAAACCTAGATATAGCTAGGTGTAATCTAAAACTCTGGTAAATGTGTGAGAAGAGAATGACATGTTTTTGCCATTTCATCTGTATAATCCTAGATGATGAAGAACATGAACATTTATGCCATGCCACCATAACTGGTATATGAGTGATGTATATGTATAATTTGGTAATCTATATAGCCATATGTGATATGACCTATTGTGTCATGCCCCATGTGCAAAACTAGATATCAAAACACTATGCTCTATACTATGCCTATAATCTACTATCTAGTCCTATAACTATGTAATGTTGTATGAAGTTGTATGTGTGAGATGTGTATTAATGTACATGCCCCCAAATTTGGTATCTAAGTTTGAATCTATATCAAATTCACTAGGAACCCATATAATCTAAACCACTATATTTAGATAGTCTATATATCTATAAGATGAAATTACTATGGATCTATATGATCTGAACCACTATATCTAAATAATTTATGTATCTATACATTGAAGGTATATCCCCTTGAATGTCCTAAGTAATGTTTAGTGACCCATGTAATTTGAATCACTATATTTTTTAGCAATCTGAGTTGAATCTAATAATCTGACTACCATAGGTGTAAGAACCATGGTATATCCACTTATGAGAGTGGATGGGTATGTTGGGTAAGTGTAGGAATATGAATAATAGGAATGATGCCCCCCTTTTGGGGAGAGGAATGAAATTTTTGATAGAGGAAGTCAAGCCAAAAGTGATGACTAGTGGCATAATGATAGAAACAAGGTTGGTATAATTTGAATTGATTGAGAAGTTGTTTGATTGATTAGATTAATTTATTGAAATTGGAACAAGTTTCGATTGGTGATGATAAAGGTATATGTCTGGGTGTAATAAAATTATAGATATTTTTATGCCATAATAGGCAAATTAAGTAGTAAGAGATAGAATCTCACATGATGTCGAATGTATCATTGTTAGGATTTCATGGAAGAAAATGGTTTAAAAAATAGAGTTATGGAGTTCAAGTTATAGGCAAAATGGTATTTTGCTTTGGATGAAAAAATTATTTGATATAAGAAAATTATATTGATTCTTTATTAATTTGTGTATTGACAAGTTTAATATTTAGAGCTCTAGAGTGAGAGATATGTTAAGGAGTTAATCACCTATCATGACCTAGTTTGAGTAATTGGTAGCCTAGATCAAGGTTGGTGGTGATGTTAGCCTGGTAAGTAGCTAAAGAGATTTATTTTTAATTATTTGGAAGCCTATTTTTGACATTTTTGAGTTATTTTAAGAACCGTAGGAAAAATTTCACTAGTTCTAGCACTCCTGTCTAGGAGTCAACACTCCTATCCTAGGTTCAGTGATGCTATACACTGGATTTGATTTTCTAAGATTCTAATTTGTTATTTATTTGTTGTATAGCTTGGTTCTTTACTTGGCATGGTTGACTGACATATATATATATACATACATACATATATCTGTGTGTGTGTGTGTGTGTTGTTTTCTAGTGTTTTGTAGGGTAAGGTATAGATCAAAGAGTTATATAGGGTTTATGTGATGGAGACATTGAGGTTGATACCTTTGTTGGCTGATGAGAGAGCTG
>JARHVA010001044.1:2587500-2630000 GCA_037957365.1 Torreya grandis | reverse complement strand
TCATTGGTATCTTTATGTTTTAGTGAATCACATTATAATTGAGTAGAAGATGTGATGTTATCATTAACATGTGCATTGTTTGAAATAGAATCATGCGTAGAAGTAGAAATAAAATTTGGTAATGCATTATGTTTGAGAGGAGTGAGAGAAGAGTTAGAAACATGAGATGCATTTTCTTCATCACTATATACATAATAATCATTATTCTTCCATGTATTATCATAATTAAAATATTGTTCATACTCACTCTCATTTTCATATTCATTTCGATGTTCACTATCATATTCATTATAACTTCCATTGTCAGTAGGGAGAGGTGTAAGAGAAGAATTTAATTCTTTTCTAATATGCAATATATTATCATGTGAAATTGGAATATTATGTGAATCTATGTTATCCATGGATGGATTATATGAATTATTTTCATTTGTAATATGAGAAGTAATAGAATAAGAGTTTTCATTTAGACATTATTTTGATAAAGTAGATTTAGGAACATGAGATTGATCTTTTGAACTATGCATTGGCAATTTGATTCTATTGTGTCTATATTATTGTAATTTGAACATAGAAGTAACAAAAGAGAGAGAAATATTAGGTTCATATGGAAGCAAATTATCATCAATAAGAGGTTCACTTGGAACTTCATGACTAATTTGTTTATTTGGTGCATTGTGCATAGGATAATGAGGTTAAAAGTACCTTTCCCATTTATCAAAATTATTTTCTTTAGAAGAGGGAATAAAAGAGATAGGTTTGAGAGAAGAAGATGCATCTACTTTTTATTCGCTATCACTTTCACATGTATCATCATATTCCTCATTACAATAATAATAACCATTTTCATTGTAAATGAAATCATTTTCCATATTTTTAGCTAATGTGCAAGTTTTAAAATTTGTCCATTCATTTTCATAATTATGAGATAAATTTAGAAATGTATTTATGGGATGAGAGGGAAGAAGTGCCTTAGTGGCCATTTTATTTATTTCACCAAAGAGAATATGAAGAAGTAATATTAAGAAAATAAATGCAATAGTAACTACTACCATAGAGATTTTGAAAATATTTTTGTCACTCTAAACAATTTGAAAAAATTCTAAAATGTTTGTCTAAAAATTGTAAGGGAGGAAGGTTTGGGGTTTAAGGACCTAGTTTAGGAATCTAGAGTTTTGGGTTAGGGTTTTTAGAATTTTTGAAAATTATGGAAACCATTTAAATTATAAAAATAATTTTGAATAGGTTAAATGCATTAAAAATTATATAAAAATTAGAAATTTAATTTTTGCACAAAATTAGAAGGAAAAACCCTGAGTGTATCTAGGGTTTTAGATTTGTTCGAAGTAAGTCTGGTTCACTAAATGTTTTGTTATTTTTGGGAAACTAGGTTATAGTTCCTAAACAATAAAGGATCATAAGTAAGGGGAAAAATATAATCAAATACATTAAAGTATATATTTTGATCCAAATTAATAACATTAATTACATAGGGAGAGAAATAAATTTATCTATAAAAATAGGCTGAGACAAATAATCTAGGGGATGAAAACTGATACACAGGACTAGGAAGATGTCTAAAACCTAAATCTAGTTTTTATTAGATGAAAGGATATGAACGCCAAAAATGGACACCCTAGGGTTTGACACTATAGTCATTTTTTCCACTATTGTCTTGAAGGTCTAAACTTTTTGGGTTCTATCCGATGTTTCTATGTGAGCCTGCATATGAAATTTTAGAGTCTGAAAGTTGACAAAGCTCATTGTAGGTCCATTTAAATCTCAAAACCATAGATATATATACACACATGAAACATTAAATACATCAAAATCATAAGTGGGAAAAATCTAAGTTATGGGAAGTATGATTACATGATCTAGAACCCCTGTTATCCTGATCATTACCTACATTAACCCTTAACCTAGTGTCTCAGATCAAATGTAGTTCTCGCTTAGGTAACATACATAATCAACATGCACAGTAGATGCAATAATAAACTTTTTCCTAGGTCCTTCCTTGATTAATAATGTAATTCTATGTGTGATACAAAATGTTGAGCTATATTATTGATTGATTTTTAATTATGTATTGTGCCAAAGTAGTAAGTGCTAGATATAAAATGCCTTGTGTAGTCCTTTATATAGGAGACTCTTTATTTATAATTTGGGAAATTTCTTCACATTTAGCCAACATTGGAAGACTTAAAGATGAATCTAAGAAATAGGTTAAAACTCATTCCACAAGGGAAAGTAACTATTAGAACTCAAAATGACATTGGATAGGAGTGATAGAAATGGACACCTTAGGGTCTAGTGTTATAGTCCAATCCCAGTTATCCTATATTATAGGCTCAAGACATAGTTGTGATGATTGAAAATAAGTAAAAAGGTGTTTAGAGCATGATACAAGATTAGGATGAGTAAAACAAAAGACATAGCTAATGTGAACAAGGCTCATATTCTCCAGTTAGAACCTCCTATGAAAGGACTATCAAAAGACATGATATGTGTGGTTGTTTGACCAATTTAAGGTTTATACAATAGGCACTATGGATTCTTATTAGTACTAGTCTATAAATTGAGGATGTTAAAGGGGAAGCATGGAATGCCTAGTTACTAGCATAATGGTGAAAATGCTATAAGGGTCATATAGATTGGTATTGGTAAGGTCTTCATAAATGTTATGATTGGACTCTGCTACACTATCGACATCATTATCACTAGTCATTGACATTGGAATATGAATAATATGTATGGGACCACCCCTAGGCTATTTAAATCTTAGACCATAGGTTCTTTTTTATCAAGTCATAGAAATTGTGTCAAGAGTACCTTATTAATTTGGCCCCAGATCACCTCCTTCATAGGCATGATTATCCATGATCTTATTATGGATGGGATATTTTGGATTGTGGTAGTAATTGGCCAACTTGTCATTATATAACTAGGATTCATAATTATTTAGTGGGTCTTCTTCTTAGCAAGTGGCTAGTGTGAAAATAATAGGTCCTAGGCTATGAAGTTTTCCTATTCCCTTATGTTTCCATTCCATTATAGTTGGTTTAACTTTAGGTCTTCCATAGGACTTGGGGTTCTATGGAAGCTTGTCAATGTGGAATGTGTCATGGGTCAAATACTCTCCTGGACCATTGTTTGAAATGGTAAAGTGATTATACATTTATATAGGAGGCATATTTGAACATGAGGTAAGGCTATCTGGATCTATACAATCAGCCTCAAAAAATTTAATAAGTATATTTTTGTCTTTGTCCTTCTTGGGTACTAGATATATTCCAAAATGATAGTTATAAATTTCATATTCTACCTCCAAATGCTTATAATATTCATAAGGCTATAGATATACATGGATAGTAACCTCCATCCCTAAGTAAGGGAACTTTATACACTAGTTCAATGTCAAAGGGATTGCATGAATCTCATGTATCCATGGTCTACCAAAAATCAAATTATATGATAGGTCTAGGTCCAACACATGGCAAAGTGTATCATGGGCCAAAGGCCCAATGATTACTGGCAAGATTATAGTTTCTTGTGATTTCTATTATTCATTATCGTAGGCTTTGATAGTACTATTTTTTGGCTAAAGATCGATTGTTGTATATCCTAGATGCTTGATTAGATTTAGAGACACAATATTTAGGCTTGATCTATTATCTATGAGGACACTTTTGACTTTGTGTCATGTGATGACAACTTCAATGTACAATGGGTTGTTATGGAAAGGACCAAGAGATGACATATCACTTTGGTTAAAGGTAAATTATTGGCTTAGGGCTAGGTGTCCAACCAAATCATGGAATTTATCTAGGGTTATGTCATTTGAAAGTTGGGATTGGCCTATCATCTATGTTGGCATATTCTTGTGGATATTATATGTACAAAACAAATTTAAGATCTAAATTTATGCAAGTATATTTTAGATTTATTCCACAATGTTGTGCATCTTTTATTTAATAGTGGCAAATGGCTTATTCCTAGCTAACACAATAGGTTATATTGGTTCATTTATAGGAGGTTATGGTCTCGGTATGGTAATCTTAGACCATTTAGTTATGATTGCCCAATTTAAATTAGATATAGGGTAATTACTACTACTATGAAATGATAGAGATGGGCTAGATAGGATAATTCTTGATTATCAGTGCACTTTGTTATGGTCATAGGTTAATGATGAGTTATTAACATAAGGTCCTAAAATATTAATCCCTATTTATTATTTCACTTGGCTATGGTCTTAGGTCAAGGAAGGATTACTAGCATATGTTGGTTAATTGGTATTATTTGGTAATGGTCCTAGTCTACTAGAACTTGGTCTAGGATTAATGATAATGATAGAAACATGCCCACCCTCAATATGACCTAAAACCTTATTATGGTCATGTGCAACTATGTGGTAAGATTATTGGTTGTTAGGGTCATTTTAGCCTTGGTACCTCTTGTTCAGTTGATGTTGTGGTTGATGTTTATTTTGATACAGCTTTTAATGATACTATAGTTGTGTTGGTAGCCATTGTTGTTATTGTTGTTATTTATTGACATTATTGTGTTGTGGAAAAGAATTTTGATAGATACCCAAGTTTTGATTGGATGTATATTATCTATTATCCAATTGGATTTCCCCATTTTCTAGCATATTTTGAATAAGGTGATTTAACTTCACTTAATGGCATATGGAATGTCTATGAACATGGTGTTATTCATAGAACTCATGATATTTTCACCAATCTAGATACAATATACCCTTAGGATAGTGTTTTAGAATGAACCAACTAGTCATGTTGGTCATGGTTATCTTATGAAACACTATTTTGATTCACTCAATAAGATCATTGAAGACCCAAGGAGTGGGTTTTATTCTTGGATAAGGGGTTGTAAAGGTGGTAATTGTGGCATTTGAGCTACTGATCTAGGTTGTTGTATTTGATGGATAGGGTATTGATTAGGATAAGCTACATTTGTGGCATTGGTTGAGAAGATGACATTTTCAATATTTGGACATGGTGTAACTCAATTATTGCATTACTAATAACATTATTGTTGTGATTATATGGATTATATTTTTCATATTTATTATCTTGAGCTGGTGTCAATGCTTGTACTTGGACTTGGTTAGGGCTCAGACTTGGGCCTACATTTTGGTTCTAATTTTGATTTGACGAGGTCAACTTGATAATAACTTTGTTGATAAGGGACTTTTCAATCTATAAACCTTTTTTGATGATGTATTTGAAGGTATACACATAATAAAGTTCTAGATGATAGGATATCTCATTGTGTAATTTTTTTAGTAAATATAGTGGCCAATTTTTTATCTGGTAAGCTATGGGTGAAGTGACTATTGATCACTCTCCATCTCTATAAGTAGCTTACAAAGCTTTCACAAAAACTTTATTTGGCATGAGTCAAATCTACTAATGAAATCTCATGATCGATAATTTAAGAGAAGTGTTACATAAATTTGTCTAATAAATCATTAAAATTAGATACTTAATTTTTTGGCAACTTGAGAAACCACTCCAAAGCCTATCCAACTATACTTCAAGGAAATAAAAGGACTAGGTAAATGTCATTATAAGCCACTATTTATCATGTGACAAAGAACTCTATTATATGTGCCTTAGGGTCTCTTTTACCCTTGTACTTACCAAATTTTAGTGGTTCATAACCTAGGAGAAATGGTATCTAAAAATATTCCATGTTGAACGGATATGAACACACATCATCTAAATTGAATTTCTTGGTCTAATTCACTATTTGAATGGAGATAATCACATCCTTCATTTTTTTAATTTTTGGGCCAATAAATTTAATGGTAGACTTGGTTGGGGATGTGTATGGGTGATCATAGATGTATTAACTTGACCAAGGTATAATGGAGGAATGGATTTCTATGTAATATTAGTTTGATGAGTGAATCAACCAGGAATATGCATCTACAGATTAGGCTATGGCAACTAAGATTACACACATTATTGATAGATATTTTGGTTCAAATTTGGTATATGTCCTTGGGTTTGAGGGAATTAGGGATAAGATGGAATGATATGGATTTGTGAACTATTTTGTGTCTATTGAGGTTAAGTAGAGAATTTTTGTTGACTAGTTGAACCTAGCTGAATATGAGGAACTTGTTGCAAACCAAGGCCCTTTATTTGAATTTGTGGCACATGATGAATGAAATATAATGGATACCAAATTGGTACTTTTTGGACATTCATACCTCTTTGTTGTGCAAACATATATTATGAACTATATGTTTGTAGGGTGTTTGTAATTTGTATTTAACCAATAAAAATATGTTGTTAATTAGATAATGTTTGCAATTATTTAAGTACATTGGTATGTGACTATTGAGGTACACTTGTTACTACCTATTGAGGTAGAATATTTATTGCCTCATATTGAGGTGTTTTATACTACCTCTAATTCATTGATATATTATACAATTCCTATTATTTTATAATATTATCCATCACCTGTTGAGTTGGGATAACATTCATCACTTGTTGTTGAGGCAAAATATTGGTTGGCACTTGATTACTTACTCCCTATTATTTCACTCTTGAAGAAGTAGTTGGTTGAGGATTAGATGTAACATGTTGTGGTTAGGAAGTGTGAATTCTTCCCCCTACTATTGTGAACCACTCTTCATACTAACGAAAGATACTTATTATTGTGGACTATTTTTTGGTTCATTCAAAACACTTTAGCCTAGATCGGAAGACACTTGCATGTTATTCATGGTATTTGGCATATTATTATGTGTAGAGGCCATAGTAACATTTTCAATAATTGGAACATTAATCATGTCACCTACTGAGGTATTTTTGATAAATGGATTTACACCCTGATTATCTTGACCTATAAAATCATTAACACTCCTATTGAATGTGTTATCTCTATGAGGGGAGCATTCAATATGGTCATGGCATTAAAATTATGTGCTAGGTTAAGGTAGGTTTGATATGATTGTTAATTTATGTGATTTGGTCCTCCATGGGTCCCTTTACTCTTAAAAGCATATTTGGGTCTTGGTATGACATCAACATGAGTGCTTAAGGATAACTAGTAGAGGCATGTTTGATAGTTTGAGTATAAGGCATGTTTATAAGCACTATGACTAGATTAGGAAAATTTTAAAGGGGAAAGTCTACTATAAACTTGGCCCCTACCTCCATGGATATGACTAAATCCTCATATATTTTTTTCAATCAAGTTATAATCAAACAAATAAGGGTCATATGTTGATGGCATAGTCATGTAGTATAGTTGTTAAACTTGTTCCACAACTGATGGAAAACTAATGAGATATTGAATCATTTACTTTTTGTTTTGTTATAAATATGGAGGTGTGTTAAATAGTTAGTTTTATAATATAACTTGAATTTATTCCACATATTTATTGGTGTAAGGATGATAAGGAGATGCCTCACATACTACATCATCACCATATGAGTCTTAAACAAAGTTATCATTCATGACCATGTTATCATATCCTAGATTGTACTTGGTTCTAGTATGCGTGTAATGAGACATATCCAAATAAATGACTACCATTGTATGAAAAAGAGGCCTAGAGTTGTATAAAATCCAAAAATGAGGTATAAATGGCAAATTGTCCAAACTTGGTCTAAATGGTAAATTTGGTCTAAGAATGGAGCTATTCTCCAAAATTTAATCAATGATAAACTTGGTATAAAACATCCTCAAGGTATGACATCAAATTTATCACACAAATGGTCAAGTGAAATACAAATTTGAATGCTAATCTTGGTAAAAGTGTTTCAAATGACTCTAATCTAGGTCTAAAAATAGAAAATGTTGTTAGGCTTTTGGGAAGGAGGCACAAAACTAGGCTCAAAACAACTAGGTATAAAAAAAAAGGTAAAATTATAGGTATTTTGGATACATGACACAAAATATAGACTTGGAATAAACTAGGTATAAAAAGGAAAGGCACAATGCTAGGTCTTTTGGAAACAAGACACAAAATCTATATTTGAAACAACACTAGGTTGAGGTAAAAAAATGTTAAAAATAATTAATCTAATAATTTGAAACACTTAAACTTAAACTAGGCATATAGATTCAAACACAAACTTGACCATTGTAAACATACATTGTAATTTAGTCATATGCATAAAAATAATTAAGAAAATCAATTCTAAGTAGGCAAAAATAAGGATGAGGAGTAAAACAATCAATTCAAAGTGATGAGCAAGAATCAAATATAAACTAATCATGATTAAGGTTATACTTGGAGGGAGAGTTTTGACCTTAGTTATAAGTAATAAAAGAGACTCAGGGAACATGAAAAAGGTCACTTCTAGAATCTAGGCACAAAGATCATCAAATCAAGTAAGGAAGTAGTCCAAGTTGCACAATCCAAAAGTGAGAGGAAATTTTCTAAGCCAAAATTAAGCGAGGCATAGGCATGAACCAATCAATGATTGAATCTTAACTTCACAAGACCAATTTTGAACTTGGTTTATTAAATGGAAAACATCATAGACAAAAATGAATAGCATAATACTACTAGGCATAGACCAAAAATTCACACATGGTTTTCAAATTGATTGGACACAAGACAAAGGTCTTTGAAATAATGCGAGTAACATAACAATGCTCTCTCACTCAAAAGGTATAACAAATTATTTACTCAAAAAAATATAAGGAAAAGACTTGGAATTAAATGGGAATCTTAATGATGCCCTTTTCAAATAAGTCACACACACACACACACACATTTTTTTTTAATGACTAAGGCAAAGTATGGCATCAAATGGGCGACATAACACCTCTTTAAGATAAAAATGGGTATATAAACATGAACTAAATTGTATGTGATTTTGACATGAATTTTGACAAACAAAGATATTTTTTGACTCCAAAATAATGCAAGTAAAATTAAAAGACATAAAAACACCAAAGTGTATCATCATATTCCTAAAAACTGACAAGGTGTCCTCATATTATCAAATTCTATCTATATACTCCTTGAGAGGAAATAATTTATTAATCCAAAAAATTAAATTGCACATGAAAATTAGGGTTTTTAGGCCCCATATTCTCTCAATAATTCATATAGTGACATGGAAATTTGGGCTACTTGCCCTGCACTGACAATATTTCTATGACAAGTGGGATTTGTCTAAAACTATAAATTTCACACATCTAGATGGTCTCAAGTGCGGTTAACACTAGAGATGTAATCATGAAAATTAAGTTCATACTAGATAAATTAATATGTAAGGTTCTATTCCTTTACATAGTGACTCCATCCATGTACTTCTTAGTGGAGTCCCCTGGTTAGCCAGACCTAACTCAGGTTTTCACTATGATCAGTGAGGCTAATCACTCATCCCCCTAACTATCAAAGTATTTGTGCCCTGATTTATATAACCCACCATGGAGAAGGGTTATAAAAATTATAGGAGATGAATTTTTGGGTCAAATCTTCCCTAAAAAATGTATGGCGAGGTGATGAAATCCCACCCACAATCCAAGATGCAAGAAATTCAAGATAAAAGGACTTGAAGGTCATTTTAGGGTCACCCAAGTCATTCAGATCTTGGGGAGTGCCTTAGAGATATTAATTATATGCTTGGAATAAGAAAATAGAGGAAAATGATAAATTAATTTTGGTCACGTGAGTTCCCTAAAGGGGATGGGGGAGCATACACACTATGTCAATTTTGCAAAAACACACAACAACAAAAAAATGAAAAAATAAGATATTAAGAGTGTTTAATCTAAATTTTGATTAATTTTTAGAGAAAAAAGTGAAATATGATGTTAAATTTATCCCCTTGGATTTTTTTATTGATTTGTTAACATTAAAAAAAATGAAAACAAAGTAACTAAAATAATTTTTAAGTACCAAATGTATCTGTGATTTGAAGACTTAAAGTACCTAAAAATGTTATTCCTTGGAATTTGGGTCCTATAAAAAAATTTATTGGGTTTTTTATTAAAATATAAAATATAAATGAGTAAATAACATTTTAAATTTAACTCTTGGGTTTTTTGTGTTTTTCACATAGTGCAATACCGCAGATCTATAGAGTAAAATTGTAATTTTCCTACAAAATCCCAACTTGTTATTAAAAATGACATGTACCTAAAAATATATATGGTTAAATAAAAAATAAAACTACAAAATTAAATATCATAACTTATGAGGGAAATAATTAATTTACACAATGCAATACTGCACTTCTCAACAACAATAACACATATCATGGGATCGATACTGTACTTCCTTGTTAAACATATAGTTAATGCATTACCAAATTTACCCATTAAAAACTTCATAAATTAGTGAAATAATTCATTTCACAATTGTAATAGTAAAATTGAAATGCAAAATGAATTTTCATGATACAAAATTATAGTTTTAGGCATAAATTGACTATTTTGAGGTAAAAATGCACTTACACAATGCAATACTGCAACTTGAAGGTAGGACAAAATTTAATGATGAAAAAATTAACTTAAATATTTAAATACCAAAATTTTAAGGAAAAATCACCTCTAAAATATTGTAACTTTTTAGGGCAATACCACATCTACCAAGTGCAAAACTACAACTTCTTATGTAACGTCTACGAGCTTCAATTTTTCACCTTTTTGGTAATTAAGTCAAAATTTTAACTTTAAAAATGTTATAAAGATGTATTAAAAATAAATGAGAATAAATTTTTAAGGTTCACATTACACCACTTTGTTCCATTATGTAAAATAGTATTACAAAGAGGGTAGTTAGTCTCTTATTAGTGAATAAAATTTACATAAAATAATTTCAATACAAACTAACAATTCTTGCCAATGTACTAAATAAACCTTGTTGACCTAGTTTAACACTCTATGTGCATGTTTTCATACTAATTTGAACCATATGACTTAGTTAATCTCTATGTATAGGTTTTTTTATAGCTTTGTTGAACTAGTTGACCTAGTTAGGGTATTTTTTTGTAAGTTTTCCAACTGAGGCGAACCTGTCGACTATATTTGGATTTATATGCACATAAATTATAGTATAAAAAAATTAGATCGATCTAATTTATTAAAAAAATTTTCCCATTTTTAAACTTTTAATTGAATTAATCTACTTGATTATTTTATTTTTCTACATTTTCCATTTAAATAACTAGATCACTCTAATCAACATCATTCTATTTGTTCTATTATTTACCAGTTTTATTTATACTAAGTTGATTGGATCAATTTATTTAAAATATTATATCTTCTACCTCTGTAGGTTCAAATTTCCACTTGGACAACATAGTTCAAAATATCAACTCAACATATTCAGGGAAACTACTACATAAACCTAGTTAAATCTATATTATTTGTTAGGTTCACTCTAACCAAATTAGTAATTTCTCTTTTTCAAGTTTTAAGTAAATTTATTTTCCTTCTATTTTTCAAAATTTAAATTGTAGTTCTTTACTAGTTTTTTAGTTCTATAAATATGTATATTTATAGTCAACTAAGTCAATTGGCTCAACTTAGTTTTATATATACTTTTTTCCCAAAAAACTAATTCAACTCACTCAACTATGTTCATTTTGGATTGTCTTTCGATAGAAAAAGTTGATCAACTCAACTATGTTCTATTTTATTTATACAATTTGGTTGACTAGGTCAACCTTGTTTTATTTATTTTCTTTCTAGTTCAATCAAACATAATTAGCTTACATTGATAGTAATTAAAATCACTTTACTTTTTATTTGGTTGAATATTTATTTACTTTCAAAAAATTATAAATTAGGATTCAAAACATTGATTTTCCATCTTATTTTTAACTTTGTTTGGTTTTCCCTAGACACTATGTACATATCATTTTCAAACTAATTATATACTGTCATGAAGGGATACTCTATACTTTGTGTATGGTCCTTATCTATCATTTATATATATCATGGTGTGAGGGTTTTTTTTCAATACTCATAGCCATAATACATATCTAAACATAGTCTTCAGTTTCCACCTACCTCATGGTATTTTGGAAACACCTAAGATTTCCCTCTTTATTAAACCTTAGGAATCTATCCATTTATTTATTTGTGTGTTGCATCAATTAGTGTTTAGCATCAATAATCTACTTCTGGCTTACCCTTAAAACTAGGTTTAGTGGGTTTAGTGGGCTATGATATTAGTACTTCTTCCATATTTAGTGCTTTGAAACACTAGACCAACACTATCCAACAGACAAGCAAATATCTTTGGAAGCCTACACTTTCAATCACAACCTTTACTATGAGTTCTTGATCCTCTTTATGAAAAATTAATTAGCTTTTAAATTTTATTATTGATATTTATTATTTAATGTTATATGTTGTATTTCAAAATTGTATTAGTTAATGTTTATACAAGGTTTGAATTGAATGCTACAACTAGATCAACCAACTCGACCTATTTGCCTAGGTGATTTAGTTATTTTTTTGTAACTAAAACTATATCATCAAAATTTAGACCATTATAAATTTTTCTTAGAATATAGAATTAAGTTGACCAAATCAACATAGTATTTAATAGACTATTCTATTTTCCTTCCTGTGGAACTTAATCGACATGCTTAACCTAGTATTTTATAGTTTGTTTTATTTTCCTTCATGTGAAACTCAATCAACTAGCTTGACATAATATTTTATATATTTTATTGTTTTCATTTACTTCTAACTGTATCAACCTTTATGAATGCATACCTATTGTATAATTTAGTTATGTTTAAGATTGATTAATTGTCTACTGCTTAGTGCACTACTACATCAAATTGATCAACTTTTTACTAGCTAGCTGACCTAGTTTACCTATTGTCCTATCACTTGCATATTCAAAAATTCATTGACCTATCTAATTGTGTAGTACCTAGCTAACATAATTCTTTTCATTCTCAAATTTCAACCAGTTGATCCTATATAGTATCTGGTAAATGTAATCTTATTCCCATAATTTTCCTCCTTAAACATAGTTTACACTTTTTTAGCTTTATTTTTAACTTATTTAAACATCATGAAATCACTTATAAAAATGTTTCTTGATAACCTTAACCTATTTAGATGATACATGGGTTTTTATTTTTTACCTACTTTAGCTACCCAAGATGATAATCACTTAGGGTACGGTTTTTCCCATCCTTCATCTATTGACTTCAACATGGTTTAAATAATAAAAAGTGATGATGTAGATGGTTCTAATACATTTCATTGTTATTATTATATTACCTTATCCAAAATACCTTACTACACCATTGAATAAATTGATACAAGCTTAACAAATAATCCTATAGGGAATCCTCCAACTAGAAACATTCCTACTACTAATAACGAGAATGTTTTGCTTACCAACACTAACATTCCTCCTCTTAATAATCTTATCATTCCACCTTTAAATACTAATAATCAAAATACACAAATCGACATTACTCAAATTCTTTTACAAATAATCCAACAAATTAATGCTATGTAAATGATAAACACCTCTCAAATGATGCAAATGCAACATCATTATTATAAATAAATAATCAACCTCCTCTTATGTTACCTTAAAATAATCAAAATTTTATTCCTCCTCCTCTTAGAGATGCAAATGGGAATGTCATACAATAACCCCTTATGCATTATAAGATGCTTCAAAATATCCAAAATGAACCTTTAGATCCTTTAATTATCTCCATTGATATTATAAACATTTATTCAACTATTAAATATGATGGAACTAAAGACTCTATATCTTTTCTTAAGGAATTTGGTAATCTCTATAAGGAATGGATCCAAACAAAGATCTTTGTTACTACCAAAAGTTTAGTTAAAATATTTACATGGGAGGTTTTAGAATGGTATAATCAATTGCCTCAACATTCCATCACACAATTAAAAGATTTAGTTAATGTCAAGTCAATGAATTTCAACAAAATTATCTTACTCATTTTATCAATGCTAATAAATCAACCTTATAATCAGCTCATGATGTCATAGAATGATATAAATCATTTGCACATAAAATAGATCATCACATGAATGATGATAATCTCTTCAAATTATTTATCACTGATTTAACACCTTCACTTTAGTATAAAGTCCACATTTTTTCTCCACAAATTTTAAATGAAAAATTTGATGAAGCCAAAAGGAAATATTTCCTTATGAAACAATTTGAACCAATTCATAAATCAACCAAGTAATATTTCCAAACCTCAACTAATAGAATTACAAGTAATACTCCTGAAATGAAACTAGGATTAGTCAAAGTATATAATAAACTTGCTTTCCACCCACCATTAACAATACCACAAATGAAGCAATTATTATCTCCATCTAAACCCTTAGCCTATAATACTTCCATACCTTCATGGTATGACCCTAATAATTTTTTTGGTTTCATGTTGATGTGGGTCATTCTCATGAAACATGTCATGGGCTTGTCAAATTTATTATTTATTTTATGCTATGAGACACATTTTAACATGATGTTATAATCAAATTACATCACTATTATTATATTAAAGCATCTCAAAATAAACAATTTTCTAAAAACATATTTTCTAAACCTCAAGATATTTCTTCTACCTATAACATATAACATTCAAATGACAAAATTTATGCAATTAATGTTAATTATTATTGTCACTTTGAGTTTCACCCTTTGATAATGTCTTTTAGGTCTCCTCACTCAATTAACACAATGGTAACTCGTTAAGGTTGTGGATGACCTATTACTAAATAGAACCTCCAAATAAGGTTGGCTTCCTTGATGCTACACCTAATACTAACATGACACTTATTCAAATTTTCAAGGAAAATGTAGAGACAAGGAATGAAAGTAATGAATAAAATGGGTGATGTACTAAACTTTGAGTTTACTCTCCTTGATTATTATAACTACTATCGACTAAAACAATAGTAAAATCTGATTTCATTAATTCAAAATATTCCTTCCAACATAAGTGTTTCAAGATGGAGGCTATAGTTAAAGCATCAATTAATAGGTCTAAAGAAAGACACTAGTGAATATTTACACACTTAAAATTTTAAATAATACTTTAAACACACCATATGACCTATAATAATGTGAATTAATCATAAATATTTAAGAATGAAGAAGATAAATACATAAAATTTGAACATTATCACTATCATTCATCAATAATTCATCATAGGAACACTAAATGTAAGATGGAAAAGTCATAATTTAGCTTGTATTCAATTGAAAATAAATAAATCAACCTAAATTTGGAGGGGATACACTATAACCATATATAATATCCTTTTAAATGTCCTTTTTAGGAGTATATATATATATATATATATATATATATATAGAGAGAGAGAGAGAGAGAGAAGGGGTAGATGTGTGGGAAGTCCATCATGACTATCATCTATCATAAAATTATTTACAATGCCAAAACAAAGTGAATAAATAGTCCTATAATTCGTACTCAAAATGTGTTGTCTTGGATTGATTATTTCCTAATGAGAGGACGTGTAGAATTGGCTCTTTGTCTCCTATGACTCATCTTTTCTCTCTTGAAACTACCCTTTCTTGGTTTAAGAGTTACAAGTTGATATCTTGACACATGACATACTTAGCCTCCTTGTAATATTTTTACACCTTTATTTAATATTATAATTCATCTCTTACACTAGTGAGAGTTAAAATTAAGACTTAGACATCCTCATAATACGTTCTCTATCACTAAAACCTGCAACTTGCATGTTTAATCATGTTTGATCCTAAAAAAAACAATGTAGACTTGTCTATCACTCATACAAGGTCTATTATTTGGTTGAATATTATCACAAAATATTCTAAATTTACATGTATGTATTTTAAAATATCATAAAATATTTTTCTAGGATTATAGACCATCTTCACATGGATCTTCACAACATACTAGCAAACATTTTGGAGAAGGCTGCAAACATTCATGTTATAGAAGCTCCATATAGCCTTGATAAATATATTAAGACTTTGTATATGTTATATTATATCAAAACTAAGGTTGAATATGTTTTTATTACTTATTAAAATTATCTAAGATCATGTTCTACTTGTGGTAATAGTTAAGAGTTTATAGAACATGTATGCTTCTTTGAGTGTCTTCAACAACATGACTAGTTAACTACCTATGAATAAACCTTTCCATTTTACATTTATCCATTGGTATTTATTTTTTATGACATATATAATCCTAAAAATATTAAATTATATGGATACATGGGTATCTTGAATGTTTTTGTTGCCATTTTTGACCTTGAGAAGGTCTAAAACCTCATTCTTGCTTAGAAAAAGGGAAAAGTCTTCATCAAAACCTGTTGTTTGCTTGAAACCTTATATTGGAACCTTAAAATTATATTTAATGGATTTTTTAAGGTCATTATACCTATACCTAATCTGGAAAATCTTCTTCACATGGTCAATAAGCTTCCACATAGCCCAACACATGAAATTAGGCCTTAAAAGTGTAGTTTTAGGTCGTTTCCTTGTGTTTTCACTTCACACATGCCAATATTATGGATCCAACAAGTTATCATGATGATTATATATGATATTAAGGTATATAATATATTAATTATGTTCATTATAATCATTTAAACAATCAGTCTCATTCATCAAGCACCTTGAGGGCAAAAAAGGCATTTTTAGGTCCCTATCTTGTTAACAATTGTTCACAGAGTATATGCCCTTGATTGAGAAAAAAATTCATAAATTTGGAGTGAATAAAGATTATAAACATCCCCCAATTTAATTTTTTATCATTCATCTACTCAGTCAACTTTTCATGTGATAAACAAGGCCTTTTCGAGCTTTACAAGCCTATTGATTGAACAATTTTGAGAATATTAGTGTATTATTATTAATTTAGTTATGGGTATGGAGTAATAAAAGAAGTAAAAAAATATGAAATAATTAAAATACCAATTTATATAATTTTACTATAATATGAATCTTTCTAAAAATAGTAATAAGGGAGAGAAAATAAGACTTAGCTAGAAACTAACTTAAATAGTTATTGTAGTGTCTAAAATTCACTGTGCAAGATTGGACACTATCACAAATAAGGATATAGACTTCATATAATTATTGGATAATATAATTTAAATATTAAAACCTAGTATTTGGTACTATATTCCTCTTTTGCTACTATTGTTTAGGAGACCTGAGCTTTCTAGGTTTTATTCATTATGTCTATGTGAGCTTGCCTATGAAATTTTGACTATTAGATGTTAGTGGAACTCCTTATAGAGTTGATTTAGTATTAAAACCATAGAATACACTGTGATTTTAAAAAAAATAGGAAAGAGGGGGGGTTAGTGTGTTTAATATGAACTAAAAATGTATCTACACCCTTTGTGTGGGCATGCTGCCTACATACCAATACTCATAAGAGGGATCAAATCATATGGAGTTTTCCCACTTTATGTGATTTGTGAAATTATGTGTATAAAGATAAAAAATTATAAATTGGGTTTTCTTGAGGTGGATAGGGACTTGTGTATGGATTTTAATAATCTTTTAGTAGTATTAGCTAGCTATATGTAGAGAATGGGGAAGATTGTCTTAGTAGTCTTACTTATATTCTTGCTTGCTTTGTGATATTTCCTAATCCCTTATAAATGAAATTTGAATGGGATTTTATAAGATCTTTTGGTCATGGTTTGAATGTATTCACATTAGTCTGACATAATGAGGAAGGGGAATTAAAAGGAAATGACCATTGATGTTAACAATACACTTAGATAAGAACACTAAAAATGGATACTCTAGGGTCCAATACTATATTCCAAGTTGGGTCCTATTGTCTCAAGGGTATGAAACCTAGAGGGATGGAATCATCACTATAAATGCTACTTAGAAGAGGTGGAATCATTTTCTATAAGGATATAAATGATTAGAAATCACTGAAAAGATGCCTATGAGGATCATGAGAGTAAGCAATAGGGACCTATGGGTTGGGTGTCACAAGCCACACTCAAGTTACTAATTTTCACATTTTATATGACTAAATTTTCCTCACCTTTATTCTAATGATGCAATTAACTGAAATAATATTATAAATGAAAAATAGAAAGCATACCTGAACTTGTTAGTGTAGGTTTTTATTTTTCCCTATTATTTAATTAGGGAATTTTATATATTTGTGCATACATGGAGTTTTCCTACATTCATGGGATAGGCTAGCTTATGTGGAGATGTCTGTCATATATATGTCATAGGTGTCACAATAATGTCATAAGTAACTCCTTTAACTAGTTATTCTGGGTATGGGAGTTACTTCTCCATTCTTAGCACCTTGTCACCACCTTTTATGGAGAGGTTACAGTCTATTCTTGGGGTGCTTTGACCACCATTTGTGGAGGAGTTACTTAAAAGATCTCATATATGTATTATTCATTATGGCCATCTCATGTTAATCTAATATTGGTTTTTCTCCTATTTGTCTTGTGCAATTTATCTCTTTATATAATTTCAAATTACTTTAGCATCTATGTGATGTGCACTAACTTCATCTCATGTGATCACATGTCCATTGCATTTGCATTATCCAGATTCTGAGATAGCTCTGATATGGTATCAGATCCACCCTAATAATCATGTGTCTGGTTATGCTATTAGTTTATTCTAAAATTCTTACGTTGCTTTCTTAGTAGTTTTTTTTTTAACTCGGTTGTATTTGGGAGTTTTGGTAGAGTTTCTTGAAAACTCATGCAAATCCATACATAAACCTATTAAAACAAAAATTACGTCTATTGAGTTTCATTTAGATCTACCCTTTAGATATGTCTGTTGAAATTTTCTGAGACATCTTGTATAGATCTGTTGTGGCTTCAACAAAGGTGGTGGAATTCCTTTTTTTGTCATTCTGTAGGAAAAGAGAGATCTATACACATCTGGTTTCTATTTCTTGGATGCCACTTTCAGCTTGGGGTAGCTCTCCAAGAATCACATCTACACATGGAGGAGATCCATGTGGGGCATCTAGTAGGATGAGATGTGTGTGGAGTAGGACTCCAGCAAGGCGAAGTGGTGTTGCATGGCGTTCAGCGTGCAAGAGGCACGTAGTGAGGAAGTGGAGAGTATCCAATAAAACATAGAGTGCATCAAATCTATGGTTAGGTACTTTTTCTCTTCTCTAAAACCTCTGCCTACCATTTTTTTCCTTAAAGAAATTTGAGTGCACGCTTATTTTGGTGAGAGAAAAACTGCCATAACTATTTTTTTTTGAAAATGGCACTCTTTTTCCTTGTTTGGCATCCCATGTGGGCCCTTAAACACTTGGCCATCAATTAAATTCTATCTTTTACATTAATTTTTTAGTTAAAATTGACTTTTCAAAAAAAAATTAGTCAATTTGACTGAGTATTAAGTATTTTAGACCATTTGTAAGTTTTGATAATTTGGGGGTTTAAATTTAAACTTATATCTTCACCTGTCAAAGACAAAGGGTGAGGCCCAAGTTGGCAAGAGTCCAATTCCCTCTCACAAAGACCTCCTTTGGATTCCTCACTTTGTTCTGAGTCCAATGAGTGGTTGAAAGGCCACTTTCTCTCTCAAAACAGGGATTTTTTTAATGCTTTAGTGTTGTTTTTTTGCAAAAACACTAGTTTATGGGAAATTGAATCTTTAATATCTTGTAAATGGTAGCTCAGATTCAGGAGCCACTTTTTGAAAAAGTTTTTGTATTTCAATTATCCATAGTGTAGGCTTGTTATTTATTAAAAACTCACTAGTTTATAAAGTGCCTAAAATTTGGATCTCTCAGGACGCATTTTCGTCTCAGTCTGACGTCCTGTTTGCTTAAAGTCTTGCACTAATTTCTATAAGACACATTCTTAGTTGAGCCCAATGTATTTTTAGCATGCACTTTCATATTTGGGGGGGGCTCAAAATTTTTGGGGGGTGTGATTATTTTTCAGCACTTGCCATCTTTGCTTTCATTCTCCTTTCTGTATAATTTCACAACTTGCAATCAACACAACTTCACCTAAATTCAGCTTTAAATGGATTATTTTCAACTTAAACCCCTAACACCCTTCAACTATCATGATGTAAGGTTAAAATGTCAATAATTCTTAGAAGCAAAGGGTTGTATAGGATCACCATGGGTACTGAAGTAGAACCCAGCACTAATGTTGAAAAGGTCAAGTGGTACAACCGTAGTGATGAAGCCTATGGATTATTGAGCTTTTCCATGTCTTTGGAACTTATCTTCCATTTATAAATTTCCAAGACTCCCAAAGACATATGGGACACTCTATAAACCTTATTTGGGAAGTTTGATGAGATGAGAGGTCATGATCTCAAAAACAAACTCATAAGTCTAAGTCCTAGCAACACTGACACCCTACAGGACTTATTCACTAATTAAGGCCCTTAGATTGCAATTTAAATAATGCAGGATAGAGAAGAAAGATGATCAACTCATTCTTTCTATTCTCACAAAGTTAGGTCTAAGCTATTCAATCTTTGTCTCCACTTTCCATGCCACAAAAAGTGCCCTTGGCACTACATGGAAAATGCCTTCTTTGGATTCATTCATTGCTGACTTGACTAGGGAGCAAGATAAGCTAATTCAAATTGGCACAATTAAGTCTACTCAACCCCAAGCTTTGATAGCTATAAATGGTAAGGATAAGACTTCAACAAAGGAGAAGAAGAAAAAGAACAAGGAATAAGAGAAGAAGAAAGAAAACAACAATCCTGCCAAAAACAACACTGAGTCTTCCTCTTCCAATGCTAAACCTAAGAAGGAGAAGGTTAAATGTGCCTATTGTAAAAATACAAGGCATGATGAACACAAATGCATGAAGAAACAAATATATCACCTAACTCATCTTCTAGAGAAGCACAACATAGGTGTTCCTGAGTCCATCAAGCAAAATTCGTCTACCCAAGATTCTACTAAGGCAAAAGGCAAGGGTAAGGAGAAAGAAAAGGGCAAGGCCCTTGTAGCTACAAAAACTTCTACATATTCATGGGTCATCAACTTGAGTGCTTCTCACCACATGGGCTCTTCCCTAGTTGATTTTTCATCTTTAGAGCCTTGTAGCATGACTTCAATTAGTTTGGGTGATGACACATCAGTTTCTGTTGTAGGGAAAGGGTTAATTGAAATGGAAGGAGGAACATTCAATAATGTTCTAAGTGTTCCTTATCTTTCAACCAATCTCCTATCAGTGTACCAAATCACTCACATTGGTTGGGGCATGATAGTTGAGTTTTCACCAGATTCAATGGCTATCAAGAAGTTACATAACAATACTATAGTGGCAGTTGGTAGGGCAGATCACCAAGAAAGGTTATACACCTTCTCACATTTTACTCTTGATTCTTCTCTAATAGCATTGTTGACTCATTCAGATGGAGTTAGAAAATTATGGCATGAGCAGTTTGGCCACCTTAACTATTGCTACCTTGAATAACTTTACAAAAATGACATGGTCATTAGCTTGCCTCGTGTCTAATTCTCAAAAGGACTTTATGAGGGGTGCTCCCTTGGGAAGCATCTCAAAGCAAAATTTGACACAGGAAAAGCTTGGAGGGCTTGACAACCATTGGAGTAGTCCAAAGTGATGTATCGAGACCCTTTGCCAAACCATCTTTCACAAGGGCCAAGTACATCCTCACTTTCATTGATGATTTCTCTAGGTGCACTTGGATACATTTTCTCAAACAAAAGTCTGAAGTGTTTGAAAATTTTTTAGACTTCAAGGCTCTTGTTGAGAAATAGAGTGATAAATACATCAAGGTTCTTCGAATTGATAATGGAGGGGAGTATGTCAACAATAGGTTTGAGCAATTTTACACCATAAAGGGGATTGATTTACATCACACAGTCACTTACAATCCTTCACAGAATGGGGTTACAAAACACAAAAATAGGATCTTGAAAGAGATGGGTAGCTGTATGATTCACTCAAAATCCTTAGCACCACAGTACTAGGCTAAAGCCATATATTGTGATTGCTACATTCAAAATAGGGTTCCTCACAAAGCTTTGAAAGGGATAACACCCTTTGAAGCTTGGCATAAAAGGAAACCTGATGTTGAGCACCTTAGGGTTTTTAGATCCCCATCCATGGCCTACATACCAAAGAAGAAATGCAAAGCTATGAAACATCAGTCCAAGCCTTACATCTTTGTAGGATATCCAAATGGTATTAAGGGGTATCGCCTTCTAGATCCAGTCACTCATGAGATGTTCATCAAGAGAAGTGTCTATTTTTAGGACAGTCCTAGAGACTCAACGCTTGGCACTTCTTCTCCCTCTTCGGATCTACTTTTTCATGATGATTCCTCATCAGATTTAGATTAGCCACATCAAGTTATTAAGCCAGAGACATCTTCTTCTTCTTCTTCAAGTTTAGATAGTGAGGATAGTGATGTAGAGTTATCCACCTCTAGTCAGTCAGAGGATGAGGAGTTAGCATCTGACTTACCCACTTCTAGGCCACTTTGGACCAAAAAGACACTTGAGAGTGTTGGCACTTGGGCAGGAGATCCCATAGATGATAGATGTACTAGGAGGGATTTTTAGAGAGATCCACATGCCTTCTTTTCTTTAGTTTTAGATCCATAGACTTTTCAAGAGGCATCAGGAGTACCTAAGTGGGATATTGCTATGGAGGAAGAATATTCTTCCTTAATCAAAAATCACACTTGGGACTTGACTTCACTTCCTAAGGGAAGGAAGATGGTTTGATGTAGGTGGATATATCAGACCAAGTTTGAAGTAGATGGGTCGATTGATAAGTACAAGGTGTGATTGGTTTCCAAGGGTTTCTCATAGGTGGCAGGCATTGACTACTCAGAGACCTTTACACCCATTGAAAATATGACTTCTATCTAACTCACCTTGGCTATTACCACAACACATGGTTGGGATGTGCACCAGATGGATGTGAAGAGTGCCTTTCTTCATAGAGACCTAGAGGAGGAGATCTACATGGAGCAGCCACCAGGATTTGTTCAAGATTCTTCCTTAGTATGTAAACTTAGGAAATCTATCTATGGCCTCAAATAGGCCCCTTAGGCTTGGTATGGCAAGATGGATTCCTTCCTTCTCATAGTGGGTCTCACTAGGTGCCATTCTGACCCCAATGTCTACTTCTTGTGGCAGGATGATTTGCTCCTGATTTTGGTTCTATATGTTGATGACCTTTTGATCACCGAGAGTTCTTCATTAGCTATTGTAGTAGTTAAGGCATCTCTCTAGGATAGATTTGACATGATAGACTTGGGTTTTTTTCACTACTTCCTTGGCATCAAGATCTCATAGTTAGATTCATGGATTTCTCTTACACAACCTAAGTATGCTCTTGACTTATTGGCTCAATTTCACATGGTTGATTGCAAGCCATCTCTGACTCCTTTCTATAAGGAGTCAAGATTGAGGCTGATTGTTCCTCACCATTGGTTGATGCCACTCAATATCGACAACTTGTTGATAGTCTCATCTACTTAACTCACACCAGGACCAACATATCATATACAGTGGGACTTGTCTCCAGATTTATGCAGGAACCTCATGAGCTGCATTGGAAAGCAACTAAGAGGATCTTGCATTACATACAAGGTTCACATAGATATGGGATTCATTATAGATTTGGCATACAGGTTGACTTGGTTAGATATATAGATTCAAACTGGGCTGGTGATTCACAGACTTGTAAGTCCACTTTTGGTTACAATTTCTCTCTAGGTTTTGGTCTTATCAGTTGGTCTAGCAAGAAGTAGAATGCTATTGCTATATCATCCATAGAGGTAGGGTACAGGGGAGTTGTTAATGTAGCTACTAATGCTATTTTGCTTTAGGGGATACTTTTTAAGTTTTGCATTCTTATCAGGTAGCCCACCATCATTTATTGTGACAACTAGAGTACCATTTAGATTTGTAAGAATCCAGTTCAGCACCAGCAAACCAAGCACATAGAGATTCACATGCATTTCATTCAGGAGCTTATTCATAGTCATGTCATTAACTTGATATTTTTCCAGTCTTTGGAGCAGGTTGTAGACATCTTCACCAAACCTTTCACTGAGAGCAAGTTCATTCATCTATAAGCTCTTCTTGGGGTGCGGTCCACATCTGCAGTAGCATCATCTTTGGGGGGGTCCACTAGCCTCTTCATTTATTTTATGTCTCTCTTTTGGGGGGAGTTTTTTCCTACAAGTTTTCTCCCTTTCTCTATCTTATGGGAGATTGCATTTGTACATGGGTACCTCATCAGGCCTAGTTATCGGGACCCATTTTATATTTCCACACTACCCACCTAAGCTGCACTTATGGGGGTGTTAGTGTAGGCTTTTATTTTTCCCTATTATTTAATTAGGGAATTTTATATATTTGTGCATACATGGAGTTTTCCTACATTTTTGGGATAGACTAGCTTATCTGGAGATGTGTGTCATAGATGTGTCATAGGTGTCATAAGAATGTCATAAGTAACTCCTTTAAGTGGCTATTCTGAGTATGGGAGTTACTTCTCTATTCTTAGCACCTTGTCACCACATTTTGTGGAGGGATTACAGTCTATTCTTGGGGTGATTTAACCACCATTTGTGGAGTTACTTATGAGCTCTCCTATATGTATTCTTCATTATGGCCATCTCATGTTAATTTATCTCCTTGTATGATTTCAAATTAATTTAGCATCTATGTGATGTGCACTAGCTTCATCTCATGTGATCACGTCTCTATTGCATTTGCATTATCCAGATTCTAAGACAGCTTCAATAGAACTTACCTGTAAGGGTGAAGTTCATGAAGTTATGTGATGTCAGGTGTGCATAGAGAGAGCATGCTATGAAGTGTAAATTTGAAAGAAAATCAAGAGTAAATGAGTTCTTACTAGATATGTTATATCTAAAATAAAAACATATAAATCTAGGAAAGAGAGAGAGAGAAAGGGAAAATAATGAATATACCTCACTAGGTATGTGAACCAATAAAAAAATATTATTGTGATACTAAGTAATTCTAGATAATGTTGAGTAATGTTGGGTATGTGTTATACCAAGAGTAATATCATGAACAAAGATGAGTGCTCAATTCCTTGAGATTGGATCAAGAATGTAAAGGTTGGCCCTTTGGCTCCATCATCACACACTAAGTAAAGATATGTGATCATGTAGTTGCTAATTAATGTTTGGACTATGTCCAATCCATCTGAGTAGGTGGCTCATGAATACAAAGGCTAACTAGTCCTTTGGATTGATCATTACCTTGTGAAGTGAAGCTATGAATTGATACTAGTATAAAATGTGTGTCATATGAGATGGATTTTGAAGCCCGTGAATGATCTATAATCTAGAAATGTGGCATGGATAACCAAATGTATGCTAGAAACTAGGCCACTATTGCCCATTTTAAAAGGTGGAGATTAGGATTATATAAAATCCACTTTGAAATTGGGCACTAGGATTATATGAAAGCCATTTAAAAATGTGGAGGTTAGGCTTGTATGAAAGCCACTCTAACATGATGACAACCATATATAGTTGGAATAAGGCATGTAACTATTGAGAATGCCTAGGTAATTTACTAAACTTGGAAAGAAAAGAAGATAAATGTGCCATGCACATTGCCCCCAATCACTGGTGTCTAAAACATGAATTATAATCTAGAAGTTATATCAATTGCCTAATCTAAAACTAGAAGTGAAAACCATCATGCTGCACATGATACCCCTTATATCTGTATTCTTTAAGAAAATTTTTACTAAAACTACTATATCTAAACTAGTTTGAGTATGCAAAATTGTAGCTAAACCTACTTTTCTACCTGTGTCTGGAAAATCTATTTTTTTTGCTATTTAGATAGGAGAAATAGAAATGAATGCCATACTATCTATTACTATAGTCCAATCTTGGTGCTGTTGTCTTAGGATAATTTGATGACTATTATATAATTTTAACTATTTGGTTAGTCTATTTTACCTATTTTGAAGTCTGGTTGCCATTCTAGGTGTTTTGAAAACTTCTTTTTCAATCATTAGGAGCTCTGATCTCTATGACAAAACCCTTGTTTGTTTCACCCTCTTTTGAGGGTAGGAATTAAGACCCTACAATGACTTCCCTAAAAAGAAAGAGCCTTACAAGTATGTTATACTACAAAAATACATGGTATAGAAATGATAATTGACAAAATATCTCAAGATATATTAGTGTTTGTAGTGGAGATTGTTAGATCAACAAGGGTATGACTAGATAAATATAATAATGTAATAACATGTGCAATATAATGAACAAGAATTAGAAGTCTAGTTAGTTGTTATTTGTTTGTTTTTATAGAGGGATGGATCATGATGTCCATCATGACATCCAAGAAAGCAAGATAATGCATGATGTGGATCATGGAATTGCAAAAAATTAAAAATCAATAAAGCAAGAAGAAAGAAACATACAAGAGTGGCCAATAAAATAAGGGATATGGGAACATGTCACTCAAAATGGAGAGAAAGCATACAAGGCATGTTTAAATTCCATATACACATATAGTTAAAACAAACAAGGTTTGCATGAAAGCCACAATCACATAGAAGAGTACAAGTAAAGGATGTTGGCAAATGTCCTAAGGCACACACAAGAATAAAAGTAAAGGACACTGGAAAATGTACTAAGGCACATACAAGAGATAAAATAGGAATTGATAAATGTAATCACATCTAGCTATGAAAAGCAAGAAAGAAAAGAATGTAACAACGAGAAATACAATCAAATCTAACTAATCAAATCAAGAAATGAAAGTATGCAAGACATGTAGTACTTGACTAGGTATATGCTAAGAAATACATAAGTGTTATATATTAATGAGTGTCAATAGAGTAATCTATGTAAGATAGTAATTAATTTACATCAACATGATAATTAGAGTGTGTGGTGTAGGAATGACATAACTTGGATGGTGAAGTCATGTAGAATATGCCTCTAGTAGGTATGTCTAATGATGTGTGTCTCAAATGTATAAGTAGGATGCCCCTCAATGGGTAGAGTGAATCAATCAAGGATCTGGATGTCATTACACCCAGTCTAAGAAGCTCAAGTGAATCATGGTAATGTAGATAAATTGAAAAACAATAGCATAGAATAACAAATGTAAGTCTATCATACTAGTATAAATGTAAGGCATGGATAATACATACAATCAAAATGTTTTTTGTGTTTTTGAGTTACTTGAATGTTTTTGTGCTTTTGATATAGGCTATGTATAATCAATCAAAAGGAATTTATGTATAATAAATACTAATAAACTATATACATGTAAGCAAAAATAAACTATGTACAAGCATATGAATAAAGCAATATATACATAATGATAGAAAATACTAGGCTGGAGGGGGTAAAGGGTTCAAGGATGGAGCCCACTGGGGACAAAGATGGAGGAATGGATCATGAACATCATCAAATTCCTCAATATAATCATCATAAGTATCATTATATTTCATAAACTCTTTATACATGGTGCACTCCTACTGAAGACAAACTAAAGGTGGCTCTAGAGGTGAAGATGTTGATTCCCCTTTAGGATGGTTAACTCTAGTAATAGCTAGATTTGGTGGAAGACATGAAGTAGGTGGTGGTGGTGTAATTTGAATAATACCCTAAAACCATAGTTTATTTATTCTCTATCATAAAGCTATACATGAGTTTGTATCATGGCATGCAATCCTATGAAAAAGATAAAATGGGCAGCCATCTTGCTATGATAATCTCCTAATAGATCTATGTCATATTGTAGGTAGTGTGATTAATCCATGATCATGTAATATCTTTAACATAATCTATGGATGATGTTATGCACCACCTACCTAAATTTTAATGGATAGCTCTATATATATAGAGGTAACCATATGAACTGTATTTGCCAAGTGATTTATCTATGGTCGTGAAAGTGGAGTATATCCTAAGAGTGTAGTTTAAAATTTTAAGAGTGATGTAGCATGTGTAATGAGAGTTATAGAGTCATCTTGGTACTCCCCTAACCAACTAGTATAAAACTTGATCCACACAAATAGTTATCTATGAGTGTGGGTATTGTTTCATGATTTGAAGTAGCCTGGGAATATGTATCAACATCATGCACATATGGTAAGTTAGAATTTACTACAATGCATAGATATGAAATGGGAGTCTCATCAACACTATTAGTAGAAGACAACAATGTTATGAGAGTATCTGTAACTGATGGAGTAAATATATCTATAGAATAAACTAGTGTTGTTAGAACTATTGTCAATGAATGTATAATTATAACAAGTGTAGGAACTGTGATTGGTGGAGTAGATGGAATGGCTAATGTTTCTATAACTAGATAAATATTTGGAGCTAAAGGCATAAATATAAGTGGAGAGTGAGATGTTAGTCTCTCCAACCTCATATGTATGCATCTAATCAAGATAATTTCAATGAGTTGGGGATTAAATTATGATATGAGGTGTCCCATCTAAAAAAATTCAAAGATGACTCTATAATATTACAATATCTGAATGGATGGTTATCTACTAGGCATGTGTATAGGTATCCTTCATGGAGAAACTTAACACATCAATGAAGATTAGAAGGAACTACCCCCATGGCATGTATCCAAGTTCATCCAACTAAAATATTATAATTAAGAGGACCTGGCATGACATATAACAATGTAGAGAGCTTTTTTAGCCCTACCATTATATCTAAAATAATGGTGCCCAATGTCTGTCATGGTATACCATCAAACTCTATAATATTCTTTTATGATTTTTGCATGGATGCCATATCTATGACCGTGGTCTATAAGAATGCTATATTAAATATGTTATGTCTGGAACCACTATCAAATAAAACTCTCTTAACTATGCTAGTTTTGACTTGAACTTGTATGAATAGTGATAAATTTTAATCAATAATTGTCTAAGATGGCATATCCTCATGATCAAAATAAATAACATCTTCTATAATCTTTAATATGTTGACCACTTATGAAAAATAAGAAGGCTCTGAACTACTGAGCATAGAAGTCTAAGTGAGTGCCTAATAAAGAATATCTTTAAACACATTGGCCTTTTGAAGCAATTCTAACATGGAAATATTAGTTGGTGTGTTTCTCAACTAACCAACAATATCATATGCCTTGTGTGGATTTACCTATGCAATTGGGTTAGGCCTGGGATAAGAATGAATAGGAAGATGATGGGGCTCTTGACTAGGTGGGGGAGGTATGGTATCATGTCAGGCAATATCTCTAACACATTATCTACTATCCATATAGGACTAGTAGTAGCTATGGGAGGAGATCAAAGATAACCAATAGGTTGAGCTGGTGTAGGGACAAAGGGTGTCAAATAGGATCTTTGGTGATGGGTATTTAGTTGGGGAAGATTAAAAAGGACCATGCAGCATAACTTGACATGGGATAGAGGCTCAAAGGGAGGTATCTTAACATGCTTAACAATATCTCTCATAATATCATCCCATATTATGAAAAGTAAGCATGAAATGCAAAGAATGAATATTTGTATTAACATATGGTAGACTTCAACATTAATTTACATGATAGGACCAAGTATGGTCTCCTTATTATTTGCTAAAAATGTAAGAAATATTTGAAAATAAGTGAGATCCATTTTTAATATCTGATTTTAGATGTAAGTTGATACCTCAAGAAGCAAATAGGATATATTACATGGAATTAGGGTTTTTAATGAAATTATTTTAAAAATTACTAAGGAATTTTTAAATTTTGATTCAAATTTTTGATTGAAATAAGCAATTAAATAATTAGAAAAATATAGGAAAATATCAGGGCCTAGTATGGGCAACTAGGATTTGAAAAAAATATATTTTAAAATTACTAAAAAAATTTAAAATTTAATTCTAATTTATGATTTTATTATGCAGGTAAAAAATCAAAACAAATATAGGAAAAATCATTAAGAAATTTACCCTAGGGTTTCTAGGGTTTTTATGCACAAATGAAGTTGGGTCCACCAAATGATTTAATAATTTTGGGAGTATTAGTGTATTATTCCTAATTTAGTTAAGGGTCTAGAGTAATAAAATTAGGTAAGCTATTTATTTCTATAATTTGACTATAATTTGAATCTTTCTAAAAATAGTAATAAGGGAGAGAAAATAAGACCTAGTTGAAAACTAACTAAAATAGTTATTACAGGGTTTGAATATGCAGAACCAAGAGACTATCATAAATCAAGATCTATCCTTGGTTTATTGATTAGATACGCACACTAAAATATAATACCTTAGGGTCCAACACTATAGTCCTCTTTTTAACTATTGTCTAGGAGGCCTAAGATTTCTAGGTTTTGTTTTTTGTGTCTATATGAGCTTTCCTATGAAATTTTGACTGTTGAATGTTCGTAGAACTCCCTGTAAAGTTGATTTAGTCTTCAAACCCTAGACTCCATTGTGCTTTGAAAAACTTTGGGAAATATGGTGGGTTAGTGTGTTTAAGATGTAATGAAATTATATCCACACCACTTATATGGGCACACTACCTACATACCAATAATCTTAAGAGGGATCAAGTCATATGTAGTTCTCCCACTTAATGTGCTTTGTGCAATTGTATGTATAGAGATGCACAATGTTAAACTAGGTGTACTTGAGCTGGCTAGGGATTGGTGTAAGGATTTGAATAAGCTTTTAGTAGTATTGACTAGTTGTATGTAGAGAATAGGGAAGATTGCATTAGTAGTCTCACTTGTATTCTTATTTATTTTGTGATATTTTCTAACCCCTTCTAAATGAACTTTGAATGGGATTTTATAGAGATATGTTGATCATGGGTTGAATGTGTTCATGTTAGGCTGACATAATGATGAAGGGGAATCATAAGGAAATGATCATTGAAGGTAAAAATTCACTTGGATAAGAACACTAAAAATGGACACCCTATGGTCTAATGTTATAGTCTAAGTTGGGCACTATTGTCATGAGGATATGAGACCTGGGGGATGGAATCATCACTACAAATTTTTATTTGAGGAGGTGGAATCATTATTTAGAAGGATATCAATGAATGGGAATCAATGAAAGGATGCCTATTAGGGTCATGAGAGAAAGTAAGAGGGACCTATGGGTTAGGTGTCACAAGCCACACTCAACTTACTAATTTTCACATTTTATATGACTACACTTATAGTGTGCATTTGAGAAGACTATTTGAGCAAAAAAAATCCAATTACTTATTTTTTATTTTTAAAACACATTATCTAAGATTGGTAAATGATCCATGATATTTTATATTAAATTTAAAAATAATTTGACTCATTTAAAATTCTAAAAGGTTATTTTAACCCATAGTTGGGGTTTATAGACAATGTGGTTATTCTAGCTTTAATGGATTGGTTTTGATGTTTGTCCCTATGACCACCTATACAATCATTTTGGAAACACTCCTAATGGTACCTAAAAACCAACTTACATCTCTAACCCTCAAAGTAAACACAAATCAACATATTATTTCCATATGTATACATGTAATCCTCTAGGTGTGTATTCAAAGCTCCAAACTCATGACAAGGTTACTCTTGAATTGACTCCCCTACTTAGTATGACCTTGAAAGGAACTTGGGGAAAATATGAATCATATTTTACTTTTTTTAAAACCTTTCCAAAGGATAAAACCTATAAAATTCTCCAAGAACCATTCAAGTTTGCTTGTAGACTTGACACAATCTACTTGTGCATACATACATTAACTATTTTGCCATTTACATTTTTTATGTTCTTGGATTATATTTTAGTTTATATCAATTTAATTAAAAATAATTACAAGAGTGTATTAGATACCTAATTTTTGAATGTAGGTTTGGTACTCGTTTCTTCAACACTTGAAACTTAGTTCAAGAACACTAAACTAATGGCCTTAAACTTACCTCTTATAACATCTTATCAAGTATAATCCAAGAGGGTTTTCCCACTTGTATGATTCCTATGTGTTACATAATATTATGCTTGAATTATTCAATCCCTATTTCATATGTACTTATTCTTCAAGACAACCAATATGCTTGTTTTAAGACTATGTTTCCTTCACTAAAGGCTTTTATACTTGGATTTGTACTAGAAGGTCCCTTAGGAGATGAATGAAATATTTATATAACATGGAAATGGGAGTTAGAGAATAATAAAAATTATTATCATGTGATTTAACTTTCTTCCAAGCTCAAAAACTTTCAATAATGTTAAATAACCATAAAACTTGCACTCTCAAACCTTGCAAACATGTACCTATACATTTCACTCTTCTTTGCATTGGATGCCTGCTTCAAGATGGTGTCAGAGATATATTTTTTTTAAGTTTTTATTTAGCATTTACTCTTGTTTTAAATCCACTTCATGCTAGTAAATATCTCATAACCCTGTACAACCCTACTTGTCATGTCCAGAATAATAAAATAATGAGATTTCTAGTTAGTACAATCCTGACCACTAGGAATTGTTATTAAGTTTGATGTTTTAGGGACCATTGGACCTCTAAGAGACACTTTACAATAATTTTCATTCATTCACCAAGAATATACATGCCATTACAAGAGAAAAAATTTGATACTAGGATTTTGAAGGGTTTAAGAGGCAATAAAATTCTTAACAATGGTTCATAAAGTTATGACCTCTAATCTCAAAACTATTGACATGGATTTGAATGTAATAGTGTTGTTAAGCATCCCATAAAATAGTTTTCCCTAGTTCTTCTCCTCCTTTATGAGAAAACATTATGAAAATGAGCCTTCTTCTCTTGCAAGTGACCTGATGGAAACCTTGAATGGGTTTTTATTTTTCTTGGACTTGTAACTTTTGTATTTATATGGGTTTGATCTTGAGGAGTCTAGAGGAGTTTGTGATATGCCTTTATCACCCTATGTCAATGTTATCTTATTTTTACATGCTTTAATTTACTATGAAAACCTATAATCTTATTCAAAATGTATAAAATGCTAAGTGTTTCAACCTTTTAAGACCCTCCCAAATTGAGACTTGATGCCTAGGGAGTTTAATACCTCCTTCTTGATGCAAGATATGTTTGAAACCATTCCTACAATTATGACAACCTGACCTTGGATGCTCATTTTCTTTGTCAACTCAAATAAGATGCTTGTAACTAACCTTTTCTAACTTTTTTGACTTTAAATTGTCATATCCACATTTTAATGACTCAAGATGTGTTGATATGTGTGTACCAATGCATATATGACCTTTATGAACTTTGGACCATCTTGAAGCATGTTACAATTAACATAGAATGACTTAGATAAGTATACAAAAAATGGAACAATTTACCTTATATTTTTAAAATAAGCCTTAATCTTTCCAAAATTGCCTTAAACTATCTAAATAATTTAAATTTTAATGTTTCCATCTTACCAAATTTATTTCTAGCTCCACCATCCACTATAGATCACTATGTCATCTTGTAAGATCATATCACCACTTCATAGTTTTCACCATGCATCACTTATACATTGAATTTCATAAACTAACCTTAATATTTACTAAGTTACCTTAAACTTTGCTAAACTACATTGAAAAATACCTCATAAAAGATTAAGGCACAAGATTGATTGGACAAGACACATATCATAGACCATGACATCGTAATAAGACCTTACTTATACCTCTTTGGAAAGGGAAACTGATGTACTGATCAAGTTTTGGATGGTATAGGTTGAATTTAAGCCTAGGAGACCTAGATGTAAACATTTTTGGTGACTCATTGGGGTTAGTTAGAGTGATGAATAATTGGATCAGTAGCCTTATCACTCCATTGGGATATGGAGTCATTGACCACTAAGCAATAACCTTATTTATGACTTTAAAACTAAATTCAAGCCCTTTTAGCAACTTTATACAAATGAAGATACCTTCCAAACACACACAACAAAACAAATCAAGACACTACACAAATCAAGATGCCACATTATGTCAAGAGGCATTTAGGGAAAAGAGGGCAGCAATAGCTAAGTAAACATTGTGTCAGAAGCACTTGGAGAAAGCAAAAACTAGTTTGTTATGTATAAGACCTTAGAGGCCTACTCCTCTTAGATCAAAAGGAAAAATTTTAAAATATTCTATGATCAAATTGGTACTTGATGGATGGAGTATATTGGAAGATTTATTATGAGGTGAGAGGTATGTCTTGCCTCATGAGATGTTGACATGCTCATGATCTTCTTATTTGGAAATCAGACCTATCTCCTTCATTTATTTACCTATGGACTAATCATTAAAATTAAGCACCATGTCATACCTTATCTAGGCTTGATTTTTTGATGAAAATAATACCATTTATACCTTATTTAAAGGTTACTCCTGATCAATCATGAAAAATTAGGGAAATTCTCTTCAAAAAGTCAACTAGTGTATTCTTATTTGTGTTTTAATTCTACCTTTTAGGAGATGTAGGTCTACTAAGGACCTCAAATTTTTCAATTAAATCATAGTGTTATTTTCATAACTTATCATTATCATCATCTTTTCCATTTGGGAGGGAATCATCCTCTATGAAACCATCATTTTTTCCTCTTGAGCTGCAAGCCTATCAAGATCTTCAAATTATTTACAAATGTCAAAGTATGATTACCACATGTCATTAGAGTCTCTTTCAGGCCTTGTTACAACTTGATAAACTATCATGTCTTCTTGAACCTCCTCATAGACACATTGAGGAATGTCATGGATTGAGATGATAGGGTCTTCATCACATGCTTATGAAACCACTATCACAATCTAATTTTATTCCTCTTACATGACAAACATAAGATGCTCTATCTAATAAAGTATTTTTTCATACCCCTAAATGCACTCTTGAATAGGAAGGATTGAATTATCTTAATCTAGATGGTCCTTACCTTCTTTTCCACTTGATACATCTTGAGGAATATTTAATTTCATCTCTACTAAAGTCATTACTTGAACATCTTCATCACATCCTTGTTGAGGTTCATTTTCAGCATCAACTAGAAAATGAAACTCTTCATCATGTTCACTTGAATATTCCTCATCTTCTCTCCATATAATAGGTCATCCAATGAAAATAGATATGGTGTTAGGGCAAGAGGAATGTCTAACTAGTTAGGTAGGGGTAAAATAATCATTGTCAAATGTGAAGTGAGTCATCAAGGGCTCCCCTTCACTTTCCTTCCACACAATAGGTCTTCCTTTAAAAAGGGAGATGGTGGGAGGGGAAAATGGCTCATTTGGTAGAGTTATATGAATATTATCATTATTTGGCCTGGGGTTTGAAGGAGTAATATTCTAACTTAGAAACTTGGGAGTAATGGACTCATTTAGGAACCCTTGGGGAAGAGGAAATGAGGCTTGTATGAGGGGCTTAAGAAACTTGGAAACTTTCTTGGTTTGGATTTTACAACTTTATCCCTCTCTTAATTTTGAGTTGGCATATGAGGATTTAGTGAGAAGCTTAAAAATCCCCTTGGTTTAATATTTTTAGGAGATTTAAGAATGAAGTTTACAAATTTTTCTCTTCTTGATAAATTGTTGCAAGCTTGGCCTGAATATCACTAACAAATTGGGATAGGCTAAGATTAAGAGAAGGTTTACTTAGATTAAAAGGGGTATATAGGACTGATGGGATGCTTGGAAAGGTTGGTATGAAATTTAGAAAGATTGTTGAGGATAGTTATATGTATAATTAGATCCATATGTGGGGGAAATGGGGTAATTTTAGGGTTAGTATGGCTTTTCATAGGGTTAATATGGATCAATAACTTGGACCAAGTTGAAACCTAAATCAAACTCAACCATGTAACTTCATGGGGAAAGTAAAAACAAAGGCTAATTACCTAGAAAGAATAATTGGGATAAAATAACCACCTTAATGAACTTGTAATTGCCATTGATGTTTGTATAAAATCCTCCAAAGGTTTAATATTGAAGGAAAACACCAACAATCCCTCAATAGATGAGGTAATTTTAGTACATATCCCACTAATCATGCTAAAATATATTTTCACTTTGATTTTCACCCTTTGAGGAGGTGATTTATGTCTCCTCACTCAATTGACACAATGGTAACTCTTTAAGGTTGTGGGTGACCTATGACTCAAGAGAACCTCTAGAGAGGGTTGTCTCCCTTGATGTACACCTAAGACTAACATTAAACCTATTCAAATTTGTAAGGAAAATGGAGAGATAAATCATGAAACCAATTATTATAATGGTTTATACACCAAAATTTTAGTTTCTTATACTTTATTATTATTTCTACTATGGATGAAAACATGAATGAAATCTGATTTCACAACTCCAAAATAGTCATTCCAACATAAGTGTTTCAATATGGTAGCTATAATTAATGAATAAATTAAGAGGGATAATCAAGAGGTAAAAAATAATACACTAATGAATATTTACACATTTAACCTTTACAATAATACTTGACACACACCATATGAAATGTAAGAAGGTGAATTACTTATAAAGAGGCAATAATTAAGAGGATAAATGCAAGGAATTCTAAAACTATCACTATCATTCATAAATAATTTATCATAATAACACTAGATGTAAAATGGATAAGACATAATTAATCTTATATTCAATTTAAAATCAAGAAATAAACATCAATCTAGTAGGGCTATGCCATAACTAGATAGAGGATCCTTTACAATGTCTTTTTCAATATTAAACAATCCTATCATTCATCCTCAACATGTGTTATATTTTATTGATTATTTCCTCATTATATGTGTCATATAATTGGATCTTCATCTCTTATGACTCATATTTTCTCTCTTAAAACTATCCTTTTTTGGTTGAGTTACAAGTTGTTATCTTTGACACATGGCATACTTGGCCTCCTTGGCATATTTCTATGCCATTATTTACTCTTTTAATGAATATCTTATCTTGGTGAGAATTAAAACTAATAATTATACCTCCTCATACTATGCTCTATATCATTATAACCTACAACTTACATGTTTTAAGCATCTTTGATCTTAAAGAAATCAATGTAGACAAGTCTATCACTCATACTAGGTCTATTCTATTCTTTAAGATTATCATGAAAATATTTTCAATTTCTATTTAGGTATTATATAATATCATACCATCTATATCTAATCTTATATATCATATTAACATTGGTCTTCATAGTTTACTAACATTATTTTTTGAGAAGATTACAAGAATTCATGTTGTAGAAGCTCCATATAGCCTTGAGAACTATATTAAGACCTTGTCTATGTTACATGATTTCAGCACTAAAGTTTTAGGTGTTTTTACAAATTCATAGGATTATTTAATATCATTTCCAATTTGTGGTAATCTTTAATAATTTATAGAGCCTATATGATTCTTTGAGTGTCTTCAACAACATGACTAGTGAATTTCTTATGAACAAGCCCTTTTATTTTACCTATATCCATTATAATTAATTTGGTCATGACCTATAAAATCCTAAAAGGATTCCATTAGATGGATACATGGCTATCTTGAAGTTTCTTGTTTCTATTTTAGACCCTGAGAAGGTTTCCAACCTCATTCTTGCTTAGAAACAAGGAAAAGCCTTCATCTAGACTTGTTGTTTGCCTGAAACCTTATATCAACACCTTAGAAGTATATGGAATGGATTTTTAAGGTAATTATACCTATTAATAATCTTTAAAATATTCTTCACATGGTCAATAATCTTCCACATAGCCAAAAACATGAAATTAGGCCTTAAAACTACAATTTTAGGTCATTTCATTATGCTTTCACTCCACATGTGATAATATTATAACTCAAAAATTGCTCATGAGGATTATATATGGTATTAATGTGTTTAATAGATAAATTATGTGCATTAAAATCATTTAAAAAAACACTCTCAGTCATTGAACTCCTTGAGGGAAAGAAGGCAATTTTAGATCTTTATCTTATTAATAATTTTTCAAAGAGGCCCTTGATTGATCAAAAAATTACATAAATTTGGAGTGAATATACCTTATAAACATCTCCCAATGGAATTTTGTTGCATGTATTTGCTTAGTCAAATTCTCACATGAGAAACAAGGCCTTCTCAAGTATTACAGGACTATAGTGTGCATTTAAGAGGATTATTTGGGAAAAAGGTTCTAATTACTTATTTTTTATAATGAACCACTACACCAAAACCTTGAAGTGTTAGTGAAATCCACCCATAAATATCATAACATCCCACCATGCTTCTGAAGCCTAGACTCTGTGCTGGATTTGTGCCCATACCACCAGGATCCCCTGTGTGTATGAGCCCCAAATGAACACTGCCATAATGGCGTAGCCACCTGCTCTATGACTTGATCTTAGGTGGAGGCTCTAATACCACATGTAATGAACTACTACAACAAAACCTCAAAGTGTTAATGAAATCCACCCATTGGGATCATAACATTTTTGACTTGGAAAACAACTTATCCTAGATTGGTAAATGATCCATGAGATTTTATACACCTAATTTTTCTCACCCTAACCATTCCATTAATCCCACTAATTATGTCAATTTATTCTATTACCATAATCTTAACCAAATAATTAAATCATATTCACCCATCATATATCCCCTAAATCATACTAAGATTTCTACACCATCATGACATATTAATCCCATTAATATCCCATTAACACCCCATCCAAACACTAATCTCACCTCATAATTTAGCCACTAGTCCACTTGTCAATTAAAAATTCATATATATTCCAACTACCCCCTATCCAACCTATCCCTAGCCTTTACTACCCACTTATATCCTTAAACATCCCTAAACCCCTAACAAATCCTTATTTTCACCTAATCTAATCTAGAAACCTATAGATATAGAGACTTCCCTAACTTTCTAGAATTTTTTTAACTGGAGAGTTCTAAATGAATTAAAATTTCATTTAAATCCTCCTCCATCAACCTATAAATAACCATGCTTGGAGCATGGTTAGATTAATTATAAATATCATAATCAATTTATTAATCCATATACAATCCATATTAATCCCTTATACTACGTTATGCAAATGCTCCATTTTGGCCACAACTGGCTTCCAACTACAAATTGATTTCTATAAATAGTACAAATTAAGCCTAGGAATCACTCAATGTCCCAATTTTGTCTACACATCAGATATTAATGCTCAAAATAATATTAAGGCATCCATATTTGAGGTATTATCATGTACTCAATAGTAACCTCTCACAAATTCATCTATAGTCAACTTATGAACTAGCAAATTGACACAATGGCCTTTGGACCCATTAACCGGGGTACTTAAACAATTTCTAAAGTGAAAAAATACTAAGCATAATGAATTAACTAAGAAAATAAAATTAAATGCTTAATTGAAATTTCCATGTGTAATTAGTGAAAATGAATTTTTTAAAAAGAAAATTTCAATAAAAATGAGGTCATGATGATGTAATCATCCTCAAAGTTAAAAAATTAAAAATATCTTCCCTAAAGCCATAAATTCAAAATGGAAAGCCATGTTTAATAAATGGGATATCTTTCCCAAATATTAATTATTTGTCCCTTCCTTAACTCAACTAAGTTTAGTATAAAATCAACCATAATTAACTCTAACCTAGGTACACTTGGGTTAGAGTTAGTTTAGAAGGCTATAAATAAAAGGCCTCACCAGTTGTTCAACAAAACTTCTTTTATTTAAAGTTATTATGCTAAAATACCTTCAAGAAGCCCCCTTGGTATAGTTTTATCATTCCAATTTGTTAATCCAAGCCAAGACAAAGTCAAATCCAAGCCCAACATTACCAAAGTGACAAGGAGAGGTGGTGTAAGAATATCCATTGCCAAAGAATATTTAATCACACAATCGACAACATCAATTCATGGCCAACATAAAAATCTTGCTCTCAAAGAAGGTAAATATTATTTTTGTTGTCTTATTTTTATATTTACTTGTATATTTTTCTAGTTCCTTGAGTGTCTAGGCTTTAAGTGTAATTTTTATTAGTGTGTGTGTGTGTGTGTTTTTTTTATCATAACAACATGATATTAATCTCCCCTCTTGGATTCCTATAAATCACACTTTTCATCCATCCTAACATCCAAATAAACCATTATATCCATTATGAATCCATTATCAAGAAATCCACATATTCAAGTCAAATATCATTAAATAATCAGTTTGAAGATCTTGAAGGGAAGCCATTAGGAGTAAGGTGATGGTAAGAATTCATTTCTAATTGCTAATTATTCCTATATTTCTCTCCATCTGATGTTATTGTATTTTTGGGTTAAGGTTACTACTTTTAGTACTTTAGATCCATGGAAAAATACAAACATACATTGGTGACCACAATGGGATCCCTCCTTTAAACTAACCCTTGTTCATGTTAAATGTGTTAAATCAGTTTAGAAAGACAACTTAGAAGAAGATTGAGCTCTGAAATTATCAAATTTTCATGTCCCAAACAAACTGTAGTTTTTCTCTATAAATCATGGTTTTACTAAGGTGGTGTTGATGATCCCAGCTATGATATTTCTCGACTACATAGACTGACTACTAATTATTGACTTTTTTTGGTAGTTTTCTAGCTTTTTTCAACATTTTGTTTTAACAAAGGAAATTTTGATTATTATTTATGGTTTAATAATGAAGTTGTGTTTTTAACATAACACTATATTAAGGTCAAATATTATGCATTCTATCTTCTTGTTGGTTTCTATAACTCTAAGATAATCTAGTGGCCTTGCAAAGGTAAAATAAAGTTTTTTCACTCTCCACATTAGTATGTTTTTTATATATTTATCAAAATTAGTTGTCCTCAGTCATGATATTGACCTCCAACTATGGTTTTACCTCTTCAAGAGATGATTTTGACTTAGGTTTTAAATCACTAGCTTAAACTTATGGTTGGATAATCTAATAATTTTATTTCCTTTATCTACTTGTTGTCTATTTACAAGAGAGAAGAGATTTTGTCTAAATAAACATCAAACATTCCTAAAATCTCCTTTTTGACTAATTTGATAAAATACCACCTATTTACAAAGGTGATTTTGAATCTTAAATATGGTTTTATAGGTTATAGAGTCAATTTTGTAGATATTAGATAGTAGCTCTTATTTTATTTTTTCTGACCCTTAGTCATAAATATTTATCTTTATATAGATTAGCTTTTTATATTCATAAACAATCCCAATATCTCTCTAAAATATTATATATATATATAATCCAATTTTAACTTCTACAATATTGCATCTCAAAAGAGGTGATTTTGATTAACATCTGTAGTTTTGTGTTCTCATAAGTGATTTTGACTAGATACTTGAAGAAATAATTGTTCTTCAATTTTGATAATCTATATTCTTATAGGTTAGAAATAGGATATTTATAAGTAGTTCAACTTAATAGACAATACTCTTGTAAATATTTTAACATTATTAGTAATCCATATGTTTTTCCTTTTTGAATAAAAACTACTTCTCTAAAAAGGTGATATTGATATCTGAAGTTGATTTTGAATATCCATAGTCAGTTTTGACTTAGGGAATTTCATAATAAATTTAATTAATTAGTAAATAATATATACTTATTGTAACCATTCTGTGAATATTTCATTTTTAACCTCTTTTAGCTTTTTATAAATATTTTAGAATTTTATAAATCTTTTTAACATTCTATAAATATTTTATAATGCCTTAAAATTTATTATCTTTGTTATGGATCACAAAACCACACCTCTAAAGTTACGATATTGATTTCTATCTATGGTATTGTACTAACCATAAGTGGTTTTATTTGACTGCATGGTCATGGTTAATAAACTATCTACAAAACCACATATACCTTAGAGTCAATTTTGATTGATAACTGTAGTATTGTAGTTTATAAAAACAATTTTGAATATTCGAACTATGTAAGTGTAGTTTTGTAGGTTCCAAAAATGGTTTTGTCTTCTTAGAAACTACTAAAAAAATTTGTGCAAGATACCATAGTAAGAGTCCCTAGATTAGTTTACTAATGTCTTTAATTGTAGGATCAAGGCTTAGCTTAATTTTAAATTTGTATATATATATATATATATATATATATATATATATATATATATATGTATATATATCTTTGTTTGCTTTCTTGTGTAATTCTCTCACATAGTTAATTAGTTGGTTAAATATGTTTTTTGATTACTTTTCTGTTAACCCCATTTTACATTTTTAGGGTGCAACGTGATGTGTAATTCATACCCACACACTTGCCTAGTCATTATTGATTGGTGATGTGAATTTCAATAATGTCCATTCAACCACACTCCATGTTTTGGTAAAGTATAAATATTAGGGACATATATCATTATGCTAAGAAGTTGACCCCATATAATTCTTATATGAAAGGGAATAATTAATTCTCTAAATTAGGTATTAAATACCACCCTACACATATTTGGGCCTCATGTACCCTATGTATATTATGGATGCCCCTAGATAACTTATAACCTATTAGCCATAATAGGTGACTTGTTATTGGATTCAGGATCAAC